>JAPKLY010000810.1:0-113393 GCA_026898435.1 Prunella vulgaris | reverse complement strand
TTATTATTATTATTATTATTATTATTATTATTATTATTATTATTATTATTATTATTATTATTATTATTATTATTATTATTATTATTATTATTATTATAAGAAAGCAGCTGTGTATATATATGATCTCGTCAATGCCAGCTGAGTTAACTACGTACCCCAATATTATGTTTTTATATAAGTCCTTCAAATTTGTAAAAGAATCAAATTTAAATATTTTTAAATTTACAGGATCAATATTAAAACGTTTAATCTATATGAACTAAATTTAAAATCGTGACTGCAAAAATTTTAATCTGTTAAGTACCTGTTTTAATTAGATTTTGATGTATGCAAAACATATATTTTATTGAATTGAAACTAACACTTTATTACAAGAAGAGTGGCTAAGGAAGTTATAGTTCTGAAAGGGAAGTCGGCAGCTGTATAGTTGTTAAACCTACAGCTAGACATGACCTTGCAGCTGTAATATTATTTCTACATCTAATTTCTATTTTTCAGGAACTTGCAGCTGTAAAGTTCAAGAACCTACAGCTGAGAAGAGCTTTTGAAGATTAAAGTATAAGTTTAAAGATTAATGGAGATTCTCAAGACCCTTAAATCTCGAATTAGTGAAGCACTTATGCACTCACTAGAGAGTAATTAAGAAAGTACATATCACAAAAAATCTGAAGTATTAATGATGATTAATTCAAAGGAGAACCAGAATTCTGTGAATAAGGACAAACAGTACAACCAGTACTATTCTGTGTGAAGGATGAGGACCACTTCACACATGTGAAGGCTATAGAGAGAAAGAGTAGTCTTATCCAGAATTCAAAATTTGAATTCTCCAACGGATAAGACACACCTCTTCATCTATAAATAGATGAAGATTTTAGAGAAAACAACAACAACAGTCAGAGCATTCAAGCATTCTACCTGAGCAAGTCTACAGCCAACAATTCTGAGAGATTTTCTTGTTTTTATTCCTTTGTGATTCATAGGATAGTTGGTTAGGATTTTCTTAAGTAAGAATCACATTTGTTGTTGTTCCCTCACACACTTTAAATATTTCTACCTAGTGTAGATATCTCTTTGTGAGGTTTTTAACTCTTTGTGAGTTTATATTCTAAGTGAATAGGTTAGAAGTATAATCTTGTTTAGAATAGAAATCTGAGTGAATCTAGTTCTAAGGGGGAATTACTTGTATTGATCTTTGTCATCATTTCTTAGTGAATTTGGCACCTGACTGGTGTAACAGTGGATGTAGGAGGTCTTTTTCATAGACTTTGAACCACTCTAAATCTTGCTTGTTTATTTATTGTTTATTTAATTCATGTTTTGCATATTTATATTATTGTTACATTCATTATTCGTTTTAACTTAGTGCATAAAACTTTGTGTTTTCACAAAGGAACTGAACTCTACAGTTGTAGACTTTATAAGTCACTCAGCTGTTAAGTTTGATAAGTTCACATTGTTTTTCATTTACACTTACACTTATTTTCGCTGCACATTAGAGGTTTTTCAATACACTTTCAAGTGTGAAAACCCCTCTGATTTTGTCTACAAGTTGATATTTTATTTTGTAAAGTTTTCTAACTTTGCAGCTGTAAACTTCTATAGTCTATAGCACTAACCTTTGTGGTCCAAAACCTCTTGTAGACTCCTTATTTTGAGCTTATAAAAAGCTACTATAAGGTTCTAGAAACCCATCTTTTTGGAAATGTTTAAAATTTTGTTTTGTTTTAAAGGTCTATTCAAACCCCCCCCCCCTCTAAACCTTTACCACTTGAGGGACCAACAAGTGGTATCAGAGCAGTTGGCTTGCCACTGCTTTGATCAGTACCCTAGCTAGATCCTTTTGTTTTTGAAAAACACACATGCATACTTGCATGGCTCCAAAAATGGTGAAGTCCAAGGTTCATATATTCTCTACAGAAGACTATGATGAATTGAAGATCAAGATGCAAGCACACTTATCTGCAATCAATGATGAAATGTGGTCATTCATTGAAGATGGTCCTATAATTGTTGAGAAGGTCAACACTGCAGCTGATCTGCTCTTCTAGTAATTTTCGAGTTGTGAGCACCTCCTCATCAAGTTCTGATGCCTATCTAACTTCTGCCCAAATAGCCCATACCAGCCCTGTGATGGCCATAATCTCCGGAACATCATCTCTTCGTGACAGCGCGTCTGCCACAGCATTCTGCCTTCCCGGACGGTAGATGATCTCGAAGTCGAATCCCATGAGTTTTGCTACAAACTTCTGCTTCTCTAGCATATGCTTCAACGGGTGTTGGTCAGTAACAATTCATAACCTCCTTCCCAGTAGATAGGGTCGCCACAATCTCACCGCCTCCACAATTGCCATCATCCCCTTCACATACACGGACCATTCCAATTTTCTTACCCCTAGAGCCTTGCTAAAAAACGCTAGTGGTCTTCCTTCCTGAACCAAAACTGCCCCAATTCTATAATCACTCGCATCGGTGTGTACTTCAAACATAACATCAAACCGAGGCAGCGCTAAAATAGACGTGTTGGACATGGCATCTTTGAGTTGAAGAAAGGCGTCCTCACCCTCCCTTGTGCACTTGAATCCCCACTTCTTAGTCAAGTGGGTTAATGGTCACGCTATAGTGCCATAGTCTTTTACGAACTTCTGATAGTACCCTGTGAGACCCAGAAATCCCCTCAGCTCCGTGATATTGTTCGGCTTCGGCCAAGCCTTCATTGATTCTATTTTCGAGTGATCCACACTCACTCACTTGGATAAAATGATGTGTCCCAAATACTCTACAGATTCCTCTCTGAATGCGCACTTAGATAGCTTGATGTGAAATTGATGCTTTACCAAAATGGATAAAACCTCTCGCAAGTGTGGCAAATGTTCTTCCCAACTCCTAGAATAAATCAGTATATCATTGAAGAAAACCAATACGAACTTCCGAAGATGCTCGCGAAATATGGTGTTCATCGCGCTTTGAAATGTGGCTGGTGCATTGCATAGGCCGAAGGGTATAATCAAATACTCAAAGTGTCCATGATGGGTGCGAAATATCGTTTTATAAATGTCGTCCACTGCTAGTCTTATTTGATGGTACCCAACTCTCAAGTCTAACTTTGAGAAATACTTTAATCCCCCAATCTCATCCAACATGTCATAAATTGTAGGTATGGGGTAACGGTCTTTCACGGTTGCTGCATTCAATGCCCGGTAATCGGTACAAAACCTCTAAGACCCATATTTTCTCTTTACTAACAATACTGGACACGAAAATGGATTGTTTCTTGGCCGAATCAACCCTTTTTGCAACATTTCCCAAACCTGGTTCTCTATTTCTTCCTTTTGGAAGTAAGAGTACCGATACGGACGGACATTCACGGGTTGTGTATCGTTCTTGAGTGGGATATGGTGATCGAATGGCCTTCTAGGAGCAAGTCATGTAGGTTCCTTTGCCACTATGCTGAATTCATTCAATATCTCTGTAAGGGCTGGATGTATTGCCTCAGAGTTTTTTTGGTTCCTCAATTCTGACGTGTATAGCATAACATTGCCCGCCGGCCCTCCACATTCTCTCGATACTCTTCAGCCCCACCTCCTTCACCTGTGGGTCTACCCCAGACACCAATTTAACACATCCATCCCCCATTTAAACCACATAGTGCCCTTGTTGTAATCCGTTACAACCTCGCCCAGCCCTCCTAACCATTGCACCCCCATTACCCCTTTGGGCCGATCAGTGGTAATTCAAATAAATCAGTCTTAACCTCTATGCCCTGGACCTTGATTAGTACTCCCTCATACAATTGCCCGCACGTAAAGCCTTCCCCACTAGCTACGTGGACGTTAAATGGTTCCACCGTAGTAGCGATCAATCGCAACTTGTGAGCCCATTGCAGATTTATGAAATTGTGGGACGACCCGCTGTCCACTAAAATAATTACTCTCTTCTTCTTAATCCATGTAGACAATTTCATGGTCCGTGGTGCATGAACTCCAGAGATCGCGTGAACGGATACTTCAACCTCCTCTCTCCCGCTGACTTCATCGTACTCATCTTCACCATCCTCATCGGATGATATGAGCTCAATAAGTAAACAATATTTGATTTTGCATCTATATCCCAGTACGAATGTCTCATCACAATTAAAACATAAGCCCTTTTCACGCCTCTTTTGCGGTTCTTCCCATGGCAATCGTTTAACCCCAGCAGGAATGGGTTTGTTCGTCTGATGAACGGGTCCACTATTCCCTCCTGCATTCGTCCCTTTACTTTCCCCCCAATTAGATTGTGGTTTTCTCAACTCAGGACGTGCACCCCTTCGTGTGAGAATTAAGTGTTCGTCCCTAATTCTTGCAATATCAATAGCTTCCAGGTATGTTTTGGGTTGGAAGACTCAAACTTCGGCTGCAAGGTCGGCTTTCATTCCTCCTATGGACGCTCCAATTAAGGCTTTTTCTGGCCAATCGTGCACATGACTTGCTAATTTTTCAAACTCCTATTGATAGTCTCTTAAACTCCTTGTCTGTTTAATATGGGCTAACGCCTCATCATTTACTGTATACTCTGATGGATCGAACCGTGCCATTAGTTTTGTCTCAAATTTCCTCCATCGTAGGACTCGTCCCTTTGAAATAGACCGTACTAATACACTACCACCACTTAGAAGTCATAAACCTTTTGTATAATTATACCCCTAAATTCATTGAAGTTCGACAAAACTAAAACTGCACAAATTTATGCCCGCATAACTAACCGAATTTCAGTCTAAGATATAAAGAATGAAAAAAGAAAAAATTTATTATTAATAAATATAATAAAAATGACAATCTAAAAACATATATGAATTGAAAAGAATACATTGGTCATATCTAGTGAAGAGTATGAAACACCTTTGAAATGTTTTATGTGGTCCATCATATATACATCACAATCTCTATTAGCCTTCTCTGTCTGCCATTTCAGTTTTACGTTCTCAAACTTCCATTTTAAAAAAAAACAGCATTTGGATGATTCTTAGATTTCAAAAAGCTTGCCATCAAGGTAAACTAAAAAATGTAGAATAAAATTGAATTAATAATACAACACACAAAAATACAAATAAGAAATAAAAAACTTTTAAAACATTTACCAATATTTTAGCAGATTTGTAATAATCAGTGACATTATCTTCATGCTTCATATTGTCTAGCAAATTCATCTTCTGATCAATAAAGTTCAATGCAACAACAATATAATGATTGTGAATGCAAAAGGGAATAAACATCTGCAACAAAAAAAAAAAGAGAATTATTACAAATAAAAAATATATTTAAAAAATGCAAAGATATTAAAATTATTACAACTAATCATTTCTGCATACATAAATGAACCTTCATGAACAGATATCCATTGATTCCAAACCTAAAAAATATCATTACAAACATTGTTAACGGGCTCTTCATCCATAACAACACGTACCAAAAAGTAATGTTTACAAAAAAATCATAAAATTAATTTATATTTCAAAAAAATACAAAATAAAAAAAAATACACCAAACGTAAATAATTAATGCCCCAATAACAAATTAAAAATACCCCAAGTATAATTCATTTATACCCAAGACAAACCAATAATACCCCAAGAAAAATTTGTAATACCCCAACAACAAAACGGTAATACCCCAAATACAAATTTAAAATACCCCAAGAACAATTTGTAATACCCCAAGTATAATTCATTTATACTCAAGACAAAACAGTATTATCCCAAGTACAAAATTATAATACCCCAAGAACAATTTGTAATACCTCAAGTACAAATTAAAAATACCCAAAATATAATTCATTTATACCCAAGACAAAGCAGTATTACCCGAAGTACAAATTTAAAATACCTCAAGAATAATTTGTAATACCTCAAGAATAAATTAAAAATACCCCAAGTATAATTCATTTATACCCAAGACAAACAAGAAAAAATCCATGTACAAATTTATAATACCCCAAGAGCAATTTGTAATACCTCAATAACAAATCAGTAATATACCAAGAATAACTCACTTATGCCATAACAGTAAAAAAAGAAAAACAATTTAAAAGAACCCCAGAATCAAAATGATAGTTATGAGAACTTACACTATGATTGAGGTTAAAGCAAAATGTGTTCCGCCTACCATCAGATATAATTTCACCATTAACCTCCAAGCACCATGCAGTAATAACAAAAATATCAATTAATTTCTGAATTCGGCAACAATGTCATCATGCCATCCTTATAAATACAAACATAATCTTTGTGCTGATAATAATTATCCCTAAAAAACAGACAAAAACACAGTTTAAAATTTTAAAAATTATATATATATATATATTTATAAATTTAACTATTAAAAATATAAAAAAAATATTTACACTTCAACAACACCCTTCCCTTCATAGAAACAAAAATCAACAACCTCCAAATGAGTTTGGTACATCCTCTTGAAGTACTTCTTGTATGTTCTTACCAACTTTGACAAATATCATATATCATTAATCATCCAAAACAAACTCCCCACATCATCCCCTTCTTTCTTCCTCTTTATGCAAACAGATTTTATTGCATTTTCAAGTTCATCTTCAACTCCACCCATAGCAATACTTTTGCCTTTCACAGTCTCACCTTCCTTAATTTGTGAACCAATCTCAACAATATCCTCAAAAACTTTATCAATTGTCTCAATCTCAACAGATTTTTGCACACCAACCTTTTCAAACTTTTTAAGTACCTTATCTATCACATTCCCTTCGACAGGAGACCCCCAAACACCTCAACCTCAACAGGGTTCTTAAAAAAATCATCTACGTCACTGCTCTTCTCCAACAAATTCCCTTCTACATCAGCCCCACAACATTCTCACCCTCCACGGTGTTCTTAACAGCATCATCCTTTCCACTAGCCTTCTCACTCTTTCACTTTACTTCCTTTATCAATCTCTTTCTCCATCGCATGATCATTAACCTTGTCAGCCTCCCTTACTTTCTTGACACCTTTATTTGCTTGCTTCTCTGTAATTCCTTCCTTGACAACCCCATCTTCTTCCTTCACACCCTCATTTCCTTCCTTTTCTGTATTTCCTTCATTCACAAACTCATTTTTTCATTCACAACCTCATTCTCTACACTCGGACCCTTCTCTACTTCCTTCTCAACTTCTTTCATCTTATCAACATCTTTAGCCTTCTCGAGATGAGCACCATCTCCAAAAATGTTTGCATAAGTCCCCTCAGCAACCATGTATCTTCATCACCACTTAAACTTGTTTCATAAACAACTGGATCAGGAGTTAGCAATTCAAAGTTTGGAGTTGAAGCAACCAAATTCTTCATCATTGTCACATACTTCACAAGCTGATCTGCGAGGAGTTTGAATTTGCAGACTAAATGTAATTCATCAGCTTCTGAACCTTAACCATAAAATTCTTAGAAATTTCTCTTGCATCTCCTTCAATTAACAACAAAAGCTCTTTAATCTCCTGCAAAATAAAAAAATAAAATTATAAAAACCACCAATTAAATAAATACACCAATAATAAATAACAAAAACCCAACGAGAAAATAAATATACCCCAAGAGTAACTGATGATTACCCAAAGAAAAATGATTAATACCCAAAGAGAATTTGACTTATAACCAAGAATGAAATTAATCATACCCCATTAATATCAAATAATAATTCATAAAATACAGCAGAAAAATAGTACAACAATAAAAAATAAGTTAATACACAAATATAAATTCAATCTTATATACCTCAAATGAATCCTCATCAACTTTATTCTTGTCATGAGGCTTTGATTAAGCATTTGATTTCTTCAACCTTCCATTGGCAGATAAAGGGTAAACATTGACAATCAACTCCCGAGACCCATACTGCCCACTAAGAGTCTCTTGCATACACCTCTCTCTCATTTTTTCATCAGTCCAATGCTTGATCAATGGAACTGAAACTAGCTAAAACCTCTCTCCACTTCAAATGATGCAAATATATTATTTGCAAAAGAACAACACAACCACTGATGTTCTTCACACCACGCTTTTGGTACATTAAGACAGATTTAAACAACCTCCTCAAAATAAATTTACACCAATCAAATTTGGAAATACAATTAACATCCTCTAATGCCTTAAAAAATGAGCTTATAGTTATATTTGCAGAAGGACAAAGAAAGCAAAATAAAGAATACAGAACAAACATTCATTTAAAGTCATCACCCCCATCGCCACACCTTTCCAATATAATAGGAGAAATTTTCCATATCTGAGTTTTTGTAGCAATATCGTACTTCTCCTCAAACCTAGTAAAGGCAGGTGAATCATCTAACCTTGTGTACACAGGAACATTGCTGCATTCGTTCCTTGGAATCATAAGAACATCTATACATCATCAGTTGTAACAGAAAAATGTCGAAATTGATCCAACATCAACATTTGACTACTTCCGTTGAAGTTATCAATCAAAAACTCAATCATCTCTTTGTTAAAAATCCTACAAAGATTTAGATAAAGCAAACTACCAAAACCAATGCTTTCAATAGCTTTTTTTTATTTGTCATTTAAAGATCCAAGCAAAAGTATTAATTGACCCAGACAACACTGCGTCACAAATTTTTTGTAAAACAAAAAATATAATTATAAGTATAATAAATAACAAAAGAGATAATAATATATCAATAAAAGGATAATAATACCCAAAGATAAACTTACTAATACCACAACAACAAAAGAAAAATGCCTTAAGAATTAGATATTAATACCCAAAGAATAAAATAAAATACTCCAACATCCATGAAAATTATACCCAAAATAAAACTAAATAATACCCAATGAGTAATAATTTAATAAACAATGCATAAATATCAAATTGACTAACACACAAAATAACAACGGGTATCATAAGAAATAAACAAAGAGTAAAATAGGAATAAACAAGAATAAAAAACTAATACCTGAGGAACAAAACATCAATACCCTAAGAACAAACATTCATACCCTAAGCAAAATTATTAATACCCGAAGAACAAAACATCAATACCCTAAGAACAAACATTCATACCTTAAGCAAAAATATATTAATACCCGAAGAACAAATATTAATACCTGAAGAAGAAATACTAATATTCGAAGATCAAACATAAATACACATAGGTCAAACATAAAAACCCTAACGAATATAACAACAGCGAACAAAAAAATAGATAACATACTTAGATTAAACTCTTCATGCCGACGTTTAGTTTTAAAAAGAAAAAAAAATCTATTATACCTTCTATCAAGTTTGTTCTCCTTTTTTATAGCAACTACAGAAAATTCTTTCTCCTTTTCAATTTGAACAATCTCGGTAACATAAGGAACGATATCCTTCACAACATTTTCCGATAACTTCAGCGATTTCCTTCGCTTATAAACCAACATCCTTCTTTACAGTCTTCTCGGACTCAATATCTTTCCTCTTCGTCATTACTTAACAAAAAAACATAACATGCAGCAAAAAATCGCAAGCAAAAACTCAGAAAACCAAAAAAAAATGTTTACTGTAAAAAAAAAACCAGAAAGTATAAAGCATACCTCAAAAGGTGTAAAACCAAAATGATCGAAGATGAAATGAAAAGAGGGAGCTCTTGAAGGTTCGTAACCGATAAATTTGATCACGGGAGAGAGAAATCAGTGTATGGCTGATGTCAGATTTTTCTGAATACTCAGAAAAATGCTCTTACACACTCAGTCAGGAAGATCCTGATAACACTCACTTGAGTTGATAGTCCGCAGGGGAAGTAGGGACAAGTCAGCAAGGAGTCAGATAGGCTGAGTATGAGTTTTGTGCTCAGAAGCTCAGTAGAGATAACAAACCTACTGACCGCTCGGAAGCAAGTCAGTTGGACTACTATCTCAGTAAGCTAGAGTACGTGCGGAATGTGAGCCCTTAGTTTCTACTCGTTTTAGTTTCTGAAAATGTATTCTCTGACTTTGCTTAGTAAATGGTGGTTAAGGCGGGTGCACAATTTTAAAGGTCAGGATTATTGATTCAGCCTGATGTTCAAAACAATGCAATGATTCTCAGTTTAATATGATGACAATTATGATCCTGAGCAAGAATGTAAATTAGCACACAGGGGACTTTTTAACATGGTTCAGAGATAACCAACTCCTACGTCCATGGCCTGATTAAACAGGAAGCTACCCTCTACCACTGAGGATAGGTATTTGATTTTTACGTGCCAAGGGACACGAGTAGCCAACTTCTTGTCTTAGGAACTGACCCCTGGGCGTTTTACAAGTCTCAGTCCTTCTAACCAACCAATCTCACACCCTGAGTGGTTTGGTATTCTGGTTCTAACTAAGGATAGCCCCAGCAATACAAATCGATGCTAAAGTTTAGAGCTATCAATCTAAGCAAAATACATAGTGAATCCTACTACAACACTAGGGAAATTTAATTGCAGAGTGTTGTTCAAAGTATGCTTTGAGTGCTTGGATTCTTGAGAGATTTCGCTTGGAAATTTCCCTTTAGCCTTGAATGGGAGCAAGGCTCTCTGTATTTATAAAAGAGAGATTTGAAATAGATCTGTTGGAGGAGATCCACCCAAATCTTCCTATTTTAGGGTGGTTGCAGGCTAGATGTACTATTTAACCTTTTTCCCATGCTTGATCTGGAAAATATTATCCCGCCGCCTGCAACTCTGAGACGCATTAAATGCTGCATTAACTGCTTTGTAGACTTCGTACAAGCGTGTCGAAAGACGATTGGCTCTCCGTACAAATGGCTAGTTGTTCGTCTGACACTTTTCCTTTCCTCGTACATTCAATACTCCGAGTTTCTTATCATTTACTCAGGCTGAATGTTTATCTTTAACGAAGTCCACTGGCATTCTTTTTGTCTCTCAGGTGTTAACATAAATGTCAACTATCTCATAGCTTGAATAACCTTTTTGCTTTTGACTTACATGAGTCAGACAAACTGACTCAAGGCCTAAGTTAGGTCTTACGAGCATTAAGCTCAGCCTGATAGGTTATTCAGCCCAGCATGTGTAACCTTTTTGCTTTGGACTTACATGAGTCAGATAAACTGACTCAAGGCCTAAGTCAGGTCTTACGAACATTAAGCTTAGCCTGATAGGTTACACTGCTCTTCACTGGCTAAGTTCTGACCTGAGCATGCTTAGTGTACTCAGTAGAAACATCAGTCAGTGGTAACTCCGGTTGTCTTCAGGATGGATCTTCAAGTCTTCGGTCTTCAGCTTCAGTTCAGGCAATCTACTTCAAGACTGACTCTGGCCTTCTTCAGGGTAAGTTATACTTCAGACTTCAGTCAATTGGGTCGACTCCAATATTCTTCAGTCTTCAACACGTTCCCCCTGAACTGAATCTCTAACCTGACTATCCTGATCTAGACAGTCCTGACAACTGTACTTAGGCAAATTATCAGGGGTTTTGGGATCTAATCAAAACACTCAGATTGTCCCAACAATTTCCCCCTTTTTGATGATGTCAAAACCCTTAAAAAAATTCCTAACCATCTATACAATCAACTGACTTAGTCAGTGAAACAACTCAGTACCTCCTGACAAACTATGCACTTAGTCTATAAGATGGAAATAAGGAATGGGTTAGTACAGTTTTTGATAAGAATGCTGAAAAGTAAATTCAGGAGTCAACAAGAAGTTGTACTCAGGAAAAAAAAATAACTTCATTGATAGATCAGAAAAATTACAAGGTATCCTGAAGTTATTACATAGTTTCCCTGACAACTAACTCCTGAGCAAATCACTCTTCATCTGCATTCCATCTGGAAAGAGGAATCTCATACATGTCCAAGACACGGTGCAAGAGCTGATTCATCTTGTTCTGGTCACTAATGGCTCCGACAACTCGTCCTACTCTGACAGCTTCTTCCTGAATAGTTGTTCGGTCCAACTGCTTGGACTTTCCGAAGAGAGGTGGTGGGTACTTGATGAATTCTGGAGGAGCGATCTCAACACCTGCTGTGTCAGCGAATCTGATAATGTCTATCTAGAGATCAGGATGCTCCTCTGCCATCCAGTGCTGAAGAATGATGTCTTTACCTTCGTTCAGGTCGTCCCATAACCCCACCACATAGAATAGGTAAGCCCACCTATTCCGGACTGGAATCCAAGTCTCCAACATCTCAACGGGTATGAAATCCTCAACCATCTGAACTTGAGGAGGGCCCTGTCCCGAAGTAATCACTAACTTCCTCTTAATCTTCTTCCGAGATCCAGAAGGTACTTTCTTCTGCTTCTGAATCTGCGAAGTCAGATACTCCTGATTCTCTTTCAAGCGCTGGATCTGACTAAGTAGCGAAATCTCCCTCATCACCTTCTCCTCTTCAACTTCCCTTTCCACCTGAACACTTTCCTGTTCATCCACTTTCATCTCCTCACCAATCGGAACCTCCTCTTGCTCAGCCTAAGGAACTACAGCCAGTTGTAAACCTTCTTCTTCTCTCCTTTCAAGCTCAGCAGCCGGAGCCTCAGGGAAAATATTTCTGACAGTCTGAGTGAAGTCAGAAAGCTTAATCAGCTTGTTGAGCGAGTTCACCTCAAAGAAATCGAAGAGAGCTGCTTCTTCATCAGTCAGCCTGTTCCATCCTTTCTTTTCGTCAAGAAGGACTATCTTAGGAAATGTTGCAGTTCGAACCATGGCATAGGTGCGGAGCTGCACCACTGCTTCCTTCTGAGCGGCAGAAAGATCAGGAAATCTCTAATCCACCATTTCAGCGACCTGACCTCGTGCCAGAATTTCAAAGTCAGGTAGGTCCTCCTCATTAGGTGCTGTAAATGGCCATGGAGCCTCAGCATGCTCCTCCTCCTCAACTCTCTCCTCATCCATCCTACCTTCATCACCTTTGTTGTTTTCACCATCCTCAGCAGTTGGTTCCCCCTGAACGGGTTCCCCCTGACCCTCACCCGATCTGACCTCCTCACCCTGATATTCAGCAACTACCGAATGTATCTGAACATCCGCCACGTCCTGTTCATATACAAAGGGTGTTGGGTCTGAAGGTGCAACATCCAGAACCGCAACAATCAGAGCCACTTCGAGAGCCGGAGTCTCTGGCTGAGTCTTCTCCTCTTCCACAAGCTTCTTCTCTCCCTCTCCTGACCTCTTGAACTTGAAGCTCAGCTTCTGCTATTTGGGCTCAAAAGGCTTGTCAGACTTCCCCTTCGCTGGCTTCTGAACGTTCTCTTGCTTGCTCACCTGAGCCTTGACTCAAGTAGTCGTGCTCGCCTGAGCCTTCCGCAAGGTCCTTATTTTCTTCTTCTTCTTTGTTCCAGCATCCTCAGAAACGACCTGAAGAGATCGACTCTTGACGGAATGTCGATGGAGTGAGATTGATCGAAATCTCCAATAGTCAGAGTCTCTCTATCATCAGAGAGATTTTCGTTCCAAAATGCACATGTTTGGCAAATGATGTCTGACCCTCCTGCGAGTACACAATCTTCTTGGTCTCAGCCACCAAGAGTTGGAGAAAGTACTCCTCCCAGTTGAATGATCTGATTGATGCATCTTTGATTGTCATCATTATGTTCAGCTTGGGCCTGGAGATCTTCTCCAATCCTCCAATGATGCCCATCACTCCCTAACTAGTCAGATCAAAGAAATGACGATTGGTCGTCCGAAGCACAGTCTTGTTTAGTTTGGCCTTCAGCGAGGCTACGCCATCACAGAGAGAGCTGACGTAATCTTGTTCTCCCCCAATACCATACTCCATAGGATTGGTCCCTAAGTCCGGAAGGCTGAACAACTCCTTGATCTTCTCTATGATGTTGATGGTGGTCCAACTCCTTTTGACCACTGATTCACCATTCTCCTTCACACTGGAAGAAGACAGAATGCACGTTTCCCACTCGCCGTCCTTGTTCTGCGCCATCTTCAAATAAAATGCAGCAACAAGTCGTGGATTCAATCTTTCCAGCTTCACAGTGATGAATCAGAGAAGTCCTGCATTCTCGAACAGTTCTTTGGTGGGCATGATGTCTGGGTGATTTGAGGAGAAATCATCTACAGGTTGGTAGCAGACGTGTTCCCTTAAATGGAAAAGATTTCCAAAGAATGAGTTAGCAGAAAGAGATCCCATGGATGAATATTTGAAGATATGAAGAAGGTAGTTTCCAGAGAGAAAGTATAGCAAGAAAATATTTTGGGTGCGTAAAGGACGCAATGACAAAATCCTCTTCTATTTATACTAAAATACAGTTTTAATCGGACGGCTCAAAAATCATGACTTATGAGATTCAACATTTGTGATTAAGGCGGAAAAATGCATGGTCGAGGATTGAGCCATTTCAGTTTTCAAAGTTAATGATTCAAAAACTTTATTGAAAACTGTTCCCGCCCACTTTGCATTAAATGGGTGTCAGAGCATGTCCGTATTTAATTCAAATAATTACATTAAATAATAACTGAATATTAAATGAACGGTTGAGATTTTATGACAAAAAGGTTTGATTTGACAATACGACAGACAAGATCAAAGATGATGCAAGCAAGATATGATGACCAAAAATAATTCAGGAAGCATACCAGTTAGTCAGATATAGTCATCTGACTGATACCACATACGACCTATCAGGGTGACAAGCCCTGAGTTCCGTGTCCTGAACCTTAGTCAGTCTAAACTGATCATCCTTTCTCAATGTCTGTTTCTCCTGACAACCATTCACCCTCTCTCTACAAACCCTTCAACCTTATCCATAGTTAGTTATTCCACCTGACCTTGTTCATACTGAACTGAGATTCAGACTGAATCTTCTACGTCTGGGTCAAGGAGTCCTAACTCTACTGACAACTCAACAAACCTGGTTTCAAGAAAAACCTTAGTCAAGATGTCAGCTCTTTGCTTGTCAGTAGGGATCCTCTCCATCCTTATATCCTTCTTCTCAACATGATCTCTAATAAAGTGATACCTGATGTCTATATGCTTACACCTTGTGTGTAAGACTAGGTTTTGGAATATGGCAATGCCACTATTATTGTCACAATAAATTTGGACTTCAGTAGCCTTAACTTGGTAGTCTCTCAGTTGTTGCTTCAACTAAAGGATTTGGGAGCAACAACTACCTGCCGCCATATACTCAGCCTCAGTAGTAGACGTTGCAACACTTATTTATTTCATGGAAAACCAAGAGATCAGTTTGCTTCCAGGAAACTGACATGTGCCTGTAGTTGATTTCCTATCAATCCTACAGCCTCCATAATCAGCATCAGAATACCCTGTCAGTTCTAGGTTGTCATCAGAGGGATACCAAAGTCCTAGATTGATTGTACCTTTCAGGTATTTCAATATCTTTTTGGCACTCTCTAGATGACTCTTCTTCGGATCAAACTGATACCTCGCACACACTCCAACTGCATAGGTGATGTCAGGACGACTTGCAGTCAGATACAATAGCGAACCAATCAGTGCCCTATATTCAGTCTGATTCACTGAGATCCCCTCCTTCTCAGGATCCAGGTTCTCTTTTGTGTTCATGGGAATACGTGAGACTTTGCTAGACTGAACTCCAAACTTCTGAATCAAATCCCTCGCATACTTGGACTGATTGATGAAGATTCCAAAGTCAGTTTGCCTGACTTGAATACCTAGAAAGAAGTTCATTTCTCCCATCATTGACATCTCAAACTTCCCCGTCATCAACTTAGAGAATTTCTCACAGAGCTTCAGGTTAGGTGATCCAAAAATTATGTAATCCACATAAATTTGGACTAAGAGTATGTCCTCCCCTTCGGATATCCTGAAGAGGGTCCTGTCCACTGTTCCTTTCACGAACCCGTGGTCTATCAGGAATTGGGAGAGTGTATCATACCAAGCTCTTGGAGCTTGTTTCAGGCCGTAAAGTGCTTTCTTCAGGTGATACACCTTATCACCAATTTTGAGCCTAGAAGGTTGCTCCACATAAACCTCCTCGTTCAGCACTCCATTCAGGAAAGCACTCTTCACATCCATCTGATACACTTTGAACTTCTTAAATGTTGCATAAGCCAAGAACATCCTGATTGCCTCTAACCTTGCGACCGGAGCGAAGGTCTCATCATAGTCGATCCCTTCGGCCTGAGAGTAACCTTTTGCCACCAGTCTGGCCTTGTTCCTGATCACAACATTCTTCTCATCCCTCTTGTTCTTGAAGACCCACTTGGTGCCAATGACATGTTGGCGCCTAGGTCTCTCAACTAACTCCCAAACCTAATTCCGCTCGAACTGATTGAGCTCATCCTGCATGGCTAGGATCCAGTTGGGGTCAGCAAGAGCTTCTTCTATGTTCTTAGGTTCCTGATCAGACAGGAAACAACAAAACATAGCGCTCTCGCCATGGAACAACCTTGTCCTGACCCCCTCATTGATATCACCAATGATATCTGCCAATGAGTGATCATCTAGCCATCGCCTCTTGCTGACTAGAGCGTTGGGAGCAGCTGCTGACTTTCCCTCGCTGAACCTGAAATGTTAGTCTCGATAATAACAGGCAAAGAAGCGGAACGAGCAAGAACATGGGACACTGAGTCATTCCCTGAAGGTTGTCCAATGTCAGGGACATTGTTTCCCCCTACAGAGTTGGACTCAGTAACTGTCTCAGGTGCAGAAGCATCATCACCGACAGTCCTTACCTCAGGTTGAGTCTGTGCCTCCGTCTGAGACTCAACATTCTCCGAGGCTGGGGCTTGCTAAGGGTTGGCCTGAGGTCCATCCTGATCGTCATCATCATCCCATCCCTTGGGAGCATTCACGAACTTGACCTTGAACTCAGGATTCTTCAGGCTCAGTCTTGTCTTCC
Organism: Prunella vulgaris; assembly: GCA_026898435.1. Classification (NCBI taxonomy): domain Eukaryota; kingdom Viridiplantae; phylum Streptophyta; class Magnoliopsida; order Lamiales; family Lamiaceae; genus Prunella; species Prunella vulgaris. The sequence continues at coordinate 96,592 of JAPKLY010000810.1, read as the reverse complement.
TCTTGGTAACCCCCTCAGTGTCAGGACTTAGACCCTGTTTTCTACGCACTGATGCAGTCTCATCAAACACAACATGAGGTGTTTCCTCCACAAAAAGAGTCCGACAGTTATACACTCTGAAAGCTTTGCTGACTGAGGAGTATCCTAAGAACACTCCCTCATCAGACTTGCTATCAAAGACTTTAAGTTGGTCTTTCCCATTGTTCAGGATGAAACACTTACACCCAAAGATATGGAAATAGGAGATGCGAGGCTTCCTTTTGTTCCACATTTCATAGGGTGTCTGAGCATGTTGTTTGTTCAGCATAGATCGATTCTGAGTGTAGCAAGCAATGTTGATTGCTTCATCCCAGTACTTCTTGGGCAGTCCTGACTCAGCCAACATGGTCCGGGCAGCTTCCTTCAGGGTACGATTTCTTCTTTCACCAACCTCGTTCTACTGCGGAGTCCTAGCTGCAGAAGTCTCATGAGCAATGCCAAGGTCAATACAAAAATTAGTTATATTAGAGTTAATAAACTCTGTTCCCCAATCTGATCTGATCTGATCCTGATGATGCTCTGACCCTGTTCAGTACTCAATTTCTTGAGTAACTCCGGAAGCTTGACCTGAGTCTCCTTCTTGTTCAGCAAGAAAATAACCCATGTGTACCTGGGATAATCATGAACAATAATAAGGGTATATTTCCTACCATTCATGCTGACAGGAGTAATCAGACCAAAGAGATCCATGTGCAGGAGCTGAAGCACTCTATCAGTTGAGAAGGCATCTTTCTCCTTGAATGAAGCTTTGGTTTGCTTACCTTCCTGACATGCTCCGCACACGTGGTCTTTGCTAAAAACTTCATTAGGTAGACCATCTACAAGAGAAAGTCGAGAGATTTTGTTAATAATCTTGAAGTTAAGATGGCTCAGGCGCTTATGTCAAAGCCAACTGAGTTCGGAGGAACTCTTAGCAACCAAACAAGTTTCAGGAGAGCTGCTCTTAAAGTCAGTAAAATATACATTGTCTCTCCTGACACCTGTAATAAGAACCTGCCGTGTAGATTTATCTTTCACAAGGCATATATTCGAAGTAAATTCTACACTATATCCACTGTCACAAAACTGACTAACCGAAAGCAGGTTATGCCTAAGACCCTCAACATAGGATATATTAAGCACTTTAACAGAACCAACAACAAGAGTACCAAACCCTCTAGTGAAACCCTTAGAGTTATCACCAAAGGTAACCTGCGGGCCATCCTGAGCTACGTAGTCCTGAAGGAGATCACGAAATCCGGTCATGTGCCTGGAACACCCTGAGTTCAAGTACCAGTCCTTCTTCAGATCCTCCTTCCTCTTCTTGTAGCCCGCAGCTACCTGAAAAGAATCAGGCCTCAGGTACCCATCTCGTATTGGGTCCTACAGTGTCAGCCATACCCTTCGGGATCCAGATTTGTTTAACAATTCTGATGGCATCAGAAGTGTAAACATGTCTTCCTGAAACATCAACATACATAGTCATCTTCTTCCTAGGTGCCTTGGAAGTTGAGGGTGTATGGGTGTCAGCCTGAGGTTCAGGAGCCATGGATTTCTTCTTGGGGGCTGGCCTCCTGTTCCTCTTTAGCTTGGGTGCATCGAGCTGAGGTCTATCCTGGGAAGGAGCTGCTCGAGCCTGACCTCTAGGCACACGAGGTCTGGCCTAAGCGTTATCGGAGTCAGGTCTCCATTTCCCTTCAGGAGCCACCATGTCAGTCCTTCTCCTAGAAAGATTAGGATGTTCCTGATGGGCCCTGTGCCCTGTCTAAGGCCTCTGGACCTCAGTATCCCTTGGCCTTTCATGAGGCCTCCTCTGACCTGAATTCTTTCCTCCCTGAGCATTCTTAGGCTGAGCCTGAGAAGTGCTTGGGGCAAAATTATTTCCAGTCTGAGGATTCCTAGGCTGAGCCTTGGGGTTCCTTTGGTCACTCTTCCTCTTCTCAGGGTGAGGAATTTTAGCCTTTCCCTTTAGTTTTGGCCTTTGTTCCTCTGCCTTTTGCCTGACAGGTTCAGCAAGCGCTTTCTCCTTCCCTTTACCTTTATCCTGGTGAGCAACACTAGGCCCCTTGTCACCAGTTTGGGCAGGGACAAACACTTTCCTCTGAGAGTTGCTCCCTGAATCAGCTCTCTTTTTCTTGCCCTTAGGGTTCTTAGAGCCATCATAGCCCAACCCTACTTTAGCACCATCGATATGCTGAGAGATAATTGTTAACTCATAAAATCAATCACTAGGGAAGATTTGTGTAACTTCTCCAACTTTTCCTCAAGGTGCACATGTTGTTCTTTCAGGGCCTCAATTTCAGTGGTGTACTTCAGCACCAGCTGATGGTCAGCAATCTCCCTTTTCGTCTGCTCCAGACCCAAAGCAGCACGCTCAGCCCTGAGGTGAGTATGCAGCTCAGCATCGAGCATTTGGCAGAGATAGATGCGCTCAACCTCCAACTGTTCCCGAACTAGGAACCGATCAACATCACGTGTCTCAATCAGAGAGGCCACAGTGGCACTGAGTTCGTTCAATCTCAGCAGGAGCTTCATCATTCCTATTACGAACCTCAAGAAGCACTTTCTGAAGACTTACAAACCTCAGTGCCTCATCAGTGTCTCTAACTCTGAGAGACTCAGTAAGTCGATCATTCTCACCAGCCAGTTGTGCATTAACCTCCACTGTGTGAGTATGAGTCTCCTGCAGCCTTGAGAAATCAACCATCAATTACTCTAGAGTGAGCTGAAGGTCGAGATCTCTTGCTGAATCTGAGCTAAGCTCAGGTGCGTGATCAGGAGAAGAGGCAGAAGAACATACCTCATCATCTGCCATTAGGCAGAGGTCATCATACTCCTCATCGGAGAAGAGCTCAGGGGATCGACGTCCTGGCCATCTGAATCTGAGGAGTCCTCAGCAATCATAGCTCTCTGATCTGATGCCCTGAGGTCTCTCTTGGCTCTCTGATCTTCTCTCTCTCGAGCACTGAGCTCTGGACAATCATACTGATAATGTCCGGTCTTCTTGCAGTGATAGCATTGATCTGCATCACTAACACCCGGTTTATCAGTGTACCTCTTTTTGCTGACTCCCTCCTACTCCCTGATGATCGTTCAGGCTTGGAGCTGGATCTTCTAGGCTCAGCATCATCTCTCTGGTGCTCTGGCTCATATCTCTCCCTCCTGGAGTCTGAGCCCCTCATTTCTTCCCTCCGAGGGCGCGATCTCTTGGGGCTGGAATACCTGCGGTCACGAGTATCAATATAAAACTTCTTATACCTACTAAAACGAGAGTTCAGTTTCTCAAAACTTCATGCCATCAGGCTATACTCCAATGCTAGCTCGTCCCTGTTCATCTCCTTCAGGGACTTCAAACCCGATCTAGCCTCAGGAGTAGCTTTAAGAGCCACACTCTTTTCCTTCTCAGGTGTCTTCTCCTCACTCACGTCCTCACTGACTGTACCCTTCATCTTTATCTTATCGAGGTTGAATTCCAGAGCCTTTAACTCTGAGAAAAGGTGAGAGTAAGGAGCGTTTGTAAGATCCTGAGTGTTCTTCAGCAAGATCACTCTTGTATCCCATCTTTCAGGGAGACAGTTAAGGATTTTAGATGACACCTCCCTCTTGGGAAACTCCTTCCCAAGGGTTGCTAGCTCGTTCATCATCTTAATGAACCGAGCTTCCATCTGATCGATGGACTCTCCTTCCATCATCCGGAACGCCTCAAACTTCCTGATAGCAAGATCACGCTTGTTCTCTTTGATCTTCTCAGAGCCCTCACTCATCTCCTTCAGGGCCTCCCAGATTTCCTTTGTCGTCTTAAGGTGCAAGAGCCTGACCGAATTCTCGTAAGAAATGGTGTGGAGTATAATGTTCTTCGCAACATTATCTAGTCCGATTTGCTTGATCTGATCAGTAGTCAACGCGGACCTCTCCACAGGCTCTTGACCTGTGACTGGAACTGGGACTCTTCCATACACTAGCCAGGTTCTCGCTCGATCAGTCATGAAGGTGATAGGACCTTCCTCGATAACCCAGAACATCTGGTCATGGATGAAGTAGAGATGTGCGAGAATTCTGAATTTCCAATAGTTATAATTGTCAACATAAAACAAAGGAAGATTGCCCTCAAGGCGCTTAGAACCGCATGCCATGGTATGCAAGTTTTCAGAAATGGATCTGTTCAGTTGACCACCAAAAGTTTCTCCTCAGATGCTGTTGGTAAACAAAGTCAGTGGTCTTTTGAACCACTGCTCTGATACCACTTGTTGGTCCCGAAATGAGTAAATCAGTGTATGGGGGGAATACACTGATGTCAGATTTTTCTGAATACTTAGAAAAATGCTCTTACACACTCAGTCAGGAAGATCCTGATAACACTCACTTAAGCTGATAGTCCGCAGGGGCAGCAGGGACAAGTCAGCAAGGAGTCAGATAGGCTGAGTATGAGTTTTGTGCTCAGAAGCTCAGTAGAGATAACAAACCTACTGACCGCTCGAAAGCAAGTCAGTTGAACTACTATCTTAGTAAGCAAGAGTACGTGCGGAATATGAGCCCTTAGTTTCTACTCGTTTTAGTTTCTGAAAACATTTTCTCTGACTTTGCTTAGTAAATGGTGGTTAAGGCGGGTGCACAATTTTAAAGGTCAGGATGATTGATTCAACCTGATGTTCAAAACAATGCAAGGATGCTCAGTTTAATATGATGACAATTATGATCCTGAGCAAGAATGTAAATCAGCACACAGGGGACTTTTTAACGTGGTTCGGAGATAACCAACTCCTACATCTACGGCCTGATTAAACAGGAAGCTACCCTCTACCACTAAGGATAGGTACTTGATTTTTATGTGTCAAGGGACACGAGTAGCCAACTTCCTCTCTTAGGAACTGGGCGTTTTACCAGTCTCAGTCCTTCTAACCAACCAATCTCACACCCTGAGTGGTTTGGTATTCTGGTTCCAACTAAGGATAGCCTTAGCAATACAAATTGATATTAAAGATTACACTAGGGAAATTTAATTGCAGAGTGTTGTTCAAAGTATGCTTTGAGTGCTTGAATTCTTGAGAGTTTTCGCTTGGAAATTTCCCGTTAGCCTTGAATGGGAGCAAGGCTCTCTGTATTTATAGGAGAAATTTGAAATAGATCCGTTGGAGGAGATCTACCCAAATCTTCCTATTTTAGGGTGGTTGCAAGCTAGATGTACTATTTGACCTTTTTCCCATGCTTAATCTAGAAAATATTATCTCGTCGCCTGCAACTCTAAGACGCATTAAATGCCACATTAACTGCTTCACAGACTCCGTACAAGTGTGTCGAAAGACAATTGGCTCTCCGTACAAATGGCTAGTTGTTCGTCTGACACTTGTCCTTTCCTCGTACATTCAATACTCCGAGTTTCTTATCATTTACTCAGGCTGAATGTTTGTCTTTAATGGAGTCCAATGGAATTTTTTTTGTCTCTCAGGTGTTAACATAAATTTCAACTGTCCCATAGCTTGAATAACCTTTTTGCTTTGGACTTACATTACGAGCATTAAGCTCAGTCTAATAGGTTATTCAGCCCAGCATGTGTAACCTTTTTGCTTTGGACTTACATGAGTCAGATAAACTGACTCAAGGCCTAAGTCAGGTCTTACGAGCATTAAGCTCAGCCTGATAGGTTACACTGCTCTTCACTGGCTAAGTTCTGATCTGAGCATGCTTAGTGTACTCAGTAGAAACATCAGTCAGTGGTAACTCCGGATTGTCTTCGGGATGGATCTTCAAGTCTTCGGTCTTCAGCTTCAGTTCAGGCAATCTACTTCAAGACTGACTCTGACCTTCTTCAGGGTGAGTTGTACTTTAGACTTCATTCAATTGGGTCGACTCCAATATTCTTCAGTCTTCAACACGTTCCCCCTTAACTGAATCCCTAACCTGACTATCCTGATCTAGACAGTCCTGACAACTATACTTAGGCAAATCATCAGGAGTTTTGGGATCTAATCAATACACCCAGATTGTCCCAAAAATATATGTCTACATGATTTTGATGATAGCAAGATGTAAACTGGATCATTGCAATGCAAGAAGAATTAAATGGTTTTGAAAGAAATCAAGTATGGGAACTTGTTTCTAAACCTAGGAATTACAAAGTGATTGGAACTACGTGGGTATTCATGAATAAACTTGAAGAAGATGGGATAGTAACCCGAAACAAAGCAAGGCAAGTTGCTCAAGGTTATTGTCAAGCTGAAGGCATAGATTTCGATGAATCTTTTACCCCAGTTGCAAGATTTGAAGCTATAAGAATTAATTTTTCTTGCCTATTCTGCACATATAAACTTTACAGTCTATCAAATGGATGTAAAGAGTGTCTTTCTAAATGGTTTATTATCTGAAGAGGTATATGTAGTAACCCCCAGGATTTGAAGAATCTACAGCTATAGATAAAGTCTACAAACTAAGGAAAGCCTTATATGGACTAAAGCAAGTTCCAAGAGCCTGGTATGATACTCTATATGATCATTTGATCAAAAATGAATTCAAGAAAGGAGTAGTTGATATGACTCTTTTCAGTCTACAACATGGAGATAATATTTTACTTGTTCAAATCTATGTTGATGATATTATATTTGGGTCAACCAATGAAGAACTTTGTAGAAAAAACTCTAAACTCATGCAAGACAAATTTGAAATGAGCATGATGAGAAATCTGAACTTCTTCTTAGTTCTACAAGTCATACAGGTGGAAAATAAAATTTTCATCAATCAAGCCAAATATACTCAAGAGTTGATCAAGAAGTTTGGAATGGAAGCTCTAAAGCTACAAACATTCCTATGACACCTTCGGTAAACTTAGACAAAGATGAGAATGGAAAAAGTGTTGATGTCACTAAGTATAAAAGAGTAATTGGATCACTGCTATACCTTATAGCAAGCAGACCTGACATTATGTTTGTAGTAGGTGTATGTGCTAGATTCCAAGTCAATCTTAAGGAATCACACATAAATATTGTCAAAAAGATCATCAAATATGTCAAGTCCATACAAAATTTATGACTTTGGTATCCTAAAGAATGAGGAATTGAATTGTTAGGCTACACAGACTCTGATTTTTTAAGCTGCAAGATTGATAGAAAGAGTACTACTGGCATATCTCAATTCCATGGTCAAAGGTTAGTTGTTTGGCACAGTAAGAAATAGAATTTCATAGCACTATCAACAGCTGAGGTAGAATATATTGCTGCTGGAAGTTGTTGTACTCAGATCTTATGGATGCAATTTCAATTAAAAGACTATGAGATTGATGCTAGAGAAACAATCATATTTTGTGACAATAAAGGTGATATTGCTATTAAACAAAATTCAGTATTACACTCTAGATCAAACACATAGATGTAAGACATCATTTCATAAGAGATCATGTTGAGAGAAAGGATATCAAATTGACAAAGATTCATACTGACATGAATCTTGTAGATATTTTCACTAAGCCCCTATGTGAATTAAGATTCTCAACTCTGAGAGGTAATTTAAAAGGACTACAGCTGCAGAGTCTACAGCTATATAATCAAAGAAGAAGAAGGAGGAGCAAGGAAGGAAGAAACTCCAATTGGATGAGGATTCTGAGGATGAGATTGATAGGGAGAGGAGAGTAAAGAAGTATCACTCTAAGAAAACCTCAGAAGTTAGAACTGAGATGGATGAGTCTACAGCTGTAGACTTACCCATTGTGGAAGCTAAACAGGGAGTAGTTGAAGAGATGACTCAAGAAGAAGAGAATCAAGCCATTGTGCCTATTAAGGAAGTACATGTTGTTGTTCCGCTAGAGGAAATTACATATTATCCACCTAAAGTTAGGACAAAAGGCAAATTTTAAATAATGTTTGAATTTGAGGAAGATAAGTGAAACTTTAAGAAGGAAAAAGAACAGTTGTTCTTATGGGTTGAAGAGTGGACAGGATATTCAAATCTGGAGAAGTTACTACAACTCAACTTCATTCAATAATTCCTTGCATAATGAATGAAGAAGGGTAAGAAGAAAAGAAAGGGAATAGTCACTAAGAAAGAGGTTGAAAAACTCAAAATTTCAAAGACCGCAGCTAAAGCTTTAAGGGTTGCAATGGGAAATGATGTTGATCCTACAGTTGAATTCCCAAAGGGAAATTATGAGGTAGTCAGTTCTAGCCGTGATGAAGAGGAAATCCCAACAGTGGGAGAGGAAGTACTCAAGTACCTGAGGCAGCTGTTCTCAACACTCTAGCTGAGAGTGTGGAACTCATTGAACTTGCAGGAGCAAGTGTTGTAGGATCAATTCAAATCCAAGGAAATGAAGAGACAAACCTACTAGAGGCCACTACACCTCAAGATGATTAGGGGTGGTCATTTGGTCTATTCGGTCGGTACGGTCCAGTTTTGGACCGGACCGAATAGACCGAATTTTTGTGGGCTATGGACCGAACCGGACTGAACCGAATTATTTCAGTTCGATCCATTCGGTCCAAATAGTTTTAAAATGAAAAAAATTATATTTCATCACAAATTAAAGATATACAATACAATTATTGGTGATTTACATATAAGTTCAAAAAGGTCACTATATTTACAAATAGGTTCACAATATTTGCACAGAAGCACATTTTATTTCTGCAGAGAACCTATTTAAAAGAGCAAAGGCATAATCATTCAGGAGATAAAGACATAGGCAGATAGTGATGAGGGAATGACTTCAAAATAAGCTGTTGAAAAGATCAAAAGTATGGAGGATTCCTTCGGAGGAATTGAGAGAGGAATTCCGGAGGAAGTAAGGAAGATCCCTAACATTATTATCACTACAAGAGTCAAGAAGATGGTGTAGGATGTAGTGCAGAAGATTCAGGAGAAAGGAATAAAGGAAAAGGAAGTCCTACAGGAAAACTTCAAGAAGATTGTAGACACCTTGATTGAACAGAATGTCACTCTAAGAGGAGAACTCACTTCTAAGGGAACTGAAGTGAAGATCCTACAGCTGACAGTTGAGGAGATGAAAAGAGAAAATTCTGAATTGAAGACTGTTGTCTGGCCTAAGGACTGATGTAAATAGTCTGATTTCTAGATCAAAAGTCATGAAGGAGAAGATTCTTGCCAAGCTTAACTCAATTTTGTCACATATTGATGATAGTAAAAAGGGGGAAAGCAATATGGTAAATATAGCTTTTGAATAAGGAGAGAAGCATGAAGGAAAGATTCTAAAGAATATTGAGGAGGAGCAAAAAGCACTGGAAGAGCAATTTGCAGCTGCAAAGTCTAAGGATTTATCCTCAAGGCTTGCTGAGTATGGTGAGAGTGGGAAGAATAGTCAAGGAAAGATAATCAGATTACTCATCTCAAAGCTTGCAATGAAGCAACCTGCAGCCAAAGCTTACCAAGGCTAGGTACATTCTCAAGGACAAGCTAATGAAGGACATTAGGAGAGAAAAGTAAAGGCTAGGAAAGGCAACAGTACAACCTGGAGCAAAGAAAGAAAAATTAACTAAACACCATCATGGTGGTTTTGTGAAGGAAGGAGTGTTGTCTGAGCCTTTAAATGTTGTTCATATAATTCAATTGCCACCTGAAGTAAATGCAGAAGAAAAGAGAATTCAGAATGAAGTGAAGACAGAATTTCAGCTGATGTGGGAAGAATTTCAATCTATCATAAACAAACACACAACTTTGAAGAGGATAAAGTTGACAAAGGATAAGTTTGAAATGTTTAGAGATTTGAAGAAGAATAGAGATCTATACAGAGGTGATAATGCATATCTTGCTGGGGGGAAGGAAGGCTAAAAGGAAGAAAGCACCTCCAAAGAGGCAATTCAAATCTAAGAGAGAAAGAAGAAACATTTAATCAATATGAATTGAGGCTGATGGTGCAATATATTGAGGAGTTTGAGAAGTCACAGAAGCTGATCGTTCAAAGGGATCATATCTACAAGACCAGATTCTGATGACAGTGAAGATGAAGAAAATGAAGCTGGTCCTAAGCACATGAGGAGATGAAGACCAAGAAATTAGATTAGACACTAAAACTATAATAGTTTTTAGTGTATCTAAATGCACTGTAAGTTGTATCTAAACTTTTTTATTTAATGCAGCTTAGTATTTATTTCTGTTTATGTTTGTTATTTAGTTTACTCATTTCTTTGTATGATGATTTGCAATGTCTTATTGTTACTGCATGATTGTGTTGCATATAGTTTTGTCATCATCAAAATAGGAGAAAATTGTTAAAATTTTATTTTATATAGAATTTGATGATAACAAAATATAGGACTGCATATTTAAAAAGTAACATTTCAGGTTAAAGCTAAAGAAGATAGGAAGTTACAGTTTCTATAGGGAAGTCTAAAACTGTAGAGTTTATGAACTTACAGCTGGACAAGACCTTACAGTTGCAAGGTTGATCCTACAGTTGAAGAGTATATTGCAGGAGCAAAGCTACAGCTTGAAGAGAGAACCTACAGTTATTCAAGACCTTTGGTGAAACAAGTACGAGGATTAACTATTGAAGATGCAGAAGACCCTTAATAACTCAAATTAGTGAAGCATTAACTTGCACTCACTAGAGAGTACTTAAGGATAAATTATCAATTATTCTGAAGGCCTAATGAAGACCAGGATTAGATTTTAGAATAAAGACAAATAGTACACCCAGTACTATTGTGAGTGGAAGAGGAGGACCACTTCACACATGTGGAGCATTATAGAGAGTAAGGGGAGTCTTATCCATAACTCAAATTTTTTAATTCACCAATGGATAAGTCACACCCCTTTCTCTATAAATAGAAGAGAATTTCAGAAGAGGAATAACAATAACTTGAGCATTCAAGCATTCAACCATGAGAAAATCTACAGCTAGAAAATTTTCTGAGAGCTTACTTTGAGAGATTTTTCTTTGTGATTCATAGGCTAGTGTATTAGGATTTTCTTAGTGAAGAATCACATTTTCGTTGTTGTTCCCTCACCTACTTTGTATTGTTGTAACATCTACTTAGTGTAGATTTCTTTTAGTGAGGTAAAAGGCTCTTTGTGAGTCTGTTGTATTCTTAGTGAATAGGTCAAGTGTTTTTTACCTAAATTAGTGATCTAAATGAGAGCTATTTCTGGGGGGGGAAATACTTGTACAAGGATCTTAGTGATCATTCTTAGTGAATTTGGCACCTGATCAGTTGTGTAACAGTGGATGTAGGAGGACTGTTTATAGTCTCTGAACCACTATAAATCTTTCTTGTTCGATTTATTTATGTATTGTTATAGTGCATACTCTTATTCTTACATTGTTACATGCATCATTGTTTGTAAATTTGCATAAAAGTTGCTTTAACTAAACTTGAAATCTACAGTTGTAGAGGTAATAGTCACTCAGTTGTAAACTCTATTTTTACATTGTTTTTCATTAACACACATTTATTCCGCTGCACATAAGAGACTTCTCAATACACTTTCAAATTGTGAGAAATCACTCTGGAAAGATATCTACAAGCTAATTTTATTTTCAGTTGTAAAACTTGCAGCTGTAAACTCTATAGTCTACAGTTGTGACCTCTATAGTCAAAAACATTGTAGATTGTTTTAAAACTTTAAGGTAATAAGAAGACTCTAGTATCCTGTTTGTTGAAAAAGTATGAAAGTTATATTTGAATGTCTATATTCACCCCCCACTCCCCCCTCTAGACCTTCACCACTTAAAGGGGCCTACATTTATTTAGTGTAAATTTATCTTTGTGAGGTTAAAAGATTTTAAGTGAATCAGTTGTATTCTTTGTGAATATGTTAAGTGTTCTACCTAGAATAATAATCTGGGTATATGCACAGCGATTTTCAAATCATAAGGAGATGGATTTTGTTGATAGGGTAGGGGGGGGTGGGGAATCCTCACTTGGGTTTAGGGCTTGTGTTCAACAAAATTGTCAAAACATAAATATGTTCTTTTTTCCTCAAATATTAATACATATATTTCCTATCAAACACATGTAAAACTTTAAATCATTAGAAATAAATACTTAAATCATAACAACTACACTCTAACAAACAAGAATATAAAAATAATATATTTATAATTGTGAACTATCAAACAGTAAAATTTAATATATGCATATATATATTATAAATATCTCACTTTATAATTAATATCTTAATACTACGTACTAATTTTTTGCATCCTACCAGATGGGACATATTAAAAATAAAAACTCTTATCACCCTAAAAAAGGTCGCAGAATCACAAATCTACCGTTCACCCCTCATGTTAATATAATCCAGTTGATAATTTTTTCATTATGTACTTGATTATCAAACTATTAAATTTATGTCTCATTTAATTCAAACAATGAAATCAATTTTGAAATGTGAATTCTTGAATAGTAATTTCTACAGCATGCTTGAGAAAAGTTCGATTTGAATATTCGACTTGAATATTTGTATATTTTTTAATAATTTGATATGAGTTTCAAATCAAATATAAATTATTATTTTAAAAATATTTGTTTCGAATTTATATTCGAAATAATTTCACAAATACAAATTCAAAATCGTGGTATTCGATTCGATTCGTTTGCAATCCTAGTTTACTATTCTTGTTGGTTGAAGTTCTCAAATTGAATTATGTTTTCAATTGATTCTGGTGCTTAAATTTTCACGTTAGTCAAAATAATTTTTTTGTTAATAATACAAAAGTTCCTCATGACCGAGCGTTGAGACAAACACTTTATATATCAACCCACAAATATGTTCTGACATGTTTCATTTCACTTATACATCATGCAAAAGCCACATGTTTCATGTTTCATGATTTATCGAGACTAAATGCATTTTTTCAACCTCTACTAAAAGTGTAGAAACACTTATTTTTTAAATTGGTAGGACTCAATTTTTTTTTTAAAAAAAATGACTCTCACTATTTAATAGTGATCAAAAACAGACACTAAATGGAATACTCTCCACATGATGAATTTGTTTGAATTTAGAATTTTATTTGTGAGACGATCCCATAAGAAAAATCAAGTATATATACAATGATACTTGGTTTAATTATGACGATATATATAGTGACTCTTGAATTTACACTTAAATAAAATTGCTTAAAAATATACACACTTTCTAAATTCATTACTAAATAATTAAATTTTCAAATAGTTGATATGCAAAATTCAAAATTCATAATTTATCTTGCAAAATATTAATCTTGAACATGATGGCACTTGTAGAGTTGGTTATTGGTGACCTTCAAAATAAGAGCCCTTTACAACAAGAAGTCATCTATACTCTTTTTACTTCTCAACAATACCAAATGCATGAAAATCACTAAGTCATGATTTGCACAAAACCTACTCCCATCCATCACAATCATTTCATGATCCTCGTTATAATAACATGCTTCTAATCCTACTTCAATCATATATCATAAACAACCATCAATTTTTCTTTACAAAAACGTACTCGCATTAATCCCTCGTCGATTTCATGGAGAAACGAATCCTGCAAATCCGGAGCCGCCTCCTCTTGCAGCACCCCTGCCTCTCCATGTTTGTGTTAGCATTAAGCTTGATTGTGATGGACCCTCTTGAACTAAGTCCAGTTGGAGGGATCGATTTTAGGCCCGTGAGGAACGACATTGCTTCGTTCAAGCACGTGATGGGGAGTTGGCCTTGGGATAATCGGAGTCGTCTAGGGCAGGGGAATTTGGAGTTTAAGGATCAAGTTTTTGGACCAGAGTCATTGGAGTTTGATGCATTAGGGCAGGGCCCGTATGCTGGATTAGCCGACGGACGGATAGTCCGTTGGATGGGACAAAATGTAGGATGGGAAACATTCGCACTCGTGTCGCCAGATTGGTAAGCGTTTACTTGCAACAATACAGAGGATAAAAAAGTTTTTGGTCCCATAACTTATATACCGTCCCTAAAATTTTAATTATTTCCATTTGTTCCAAAATTTAAAAAAAAAATAGCCTGTTTTGGCTCGAAGTAATCGTAAAATTGAAAATAGTATCGTTTTATGTTGTAATAATATCTGTTTTTGTCCTTATAACTTTGTTGGTTGTCTAATTTTGGCCCAAAAAAATAAAATATCATATGACATAGAATGACATCATTTTTAAACTTTATGGTGATTTTGATACTAAAATTGAAAAAAAAAATTGGATTAAATCGAAATAGTTTAATTTTTAGATCGACATTATATATAATGAGAATTCCATATCATCTATAAGTTTGAAGTTGTAGAGAATTATAGAATTAATATATTTATTTATTTATTTTTCTAACACTCTCCCTCGTTCCCATGGGCCGAATTCTCAAATTTTCCTCTTTGGGGAGGATATTCAATGAGTTGGCAATTTAATATGGGTAAAATTGTTTTTATCGAGAATCGAACTCAAGATAAATTACGTTAGTCTTTTGATTCTTATACCATGAAAGAATTTCACCTCATCTAAAAATGCGAGCTTTTTAGAAATGTATAGGATTAATTCATCTATTTATATCTCTAACAGATAGTAAAAAAAGTTATGGGACGAAGAAAGCATAACCTAACATGAGAAATTGGAAAAACAGAGTTGGTAAGTTTTTAACTGAGAAAAGTATCCACTTTCTAGGTCTGAGAAGCTGTGTGCGCAAGGCGTGGATTCCACGACGACGAAGCAATGGAAGTTGGAGGCGAAATGTGGGCGTCCCCTGGGGCTAAGGTTCGATACAAGGAGTGGAAATTTGTACATTGCAGATGCTTATTATGGGCTAATGGTAGTTGGACCTAAAGGTGGCCTAGCAACTCCCCTGGCTACACATGTTGATGGAAAGCCTATTCTTTTTGCAAATGATCTTGATGTTCATCAAAATGGCTCCATATTTTTCACAGATACTAGCAAAAAGTACAACAGGGTGTAAGTTCTTGAAAATGCAATCATCATATCTTAAAACCATGCAAAAAAATGTTGTACTCAATTAGATTTTTTTTTTTTTTTTTTGTTAATGCAGGGATCATTTCTTCATCCTGTTAGAAGGCGAAGCAACCGGAAGACTTCTGAGATACGATCCTCCCACGAAGACCACACACGTGGTCCTCGAAGGATTAGCATTTCCGAATGGCGTGCAATTGTCTAAGGATCAATCTTTCCTTGCCTACACAGAAACAACAAATTGCAGGTAATCTATAGATAAGGAAAAATAGGTTTTTAGTCCTGTATATTGCTCATATTTTAATTTCAGTCCTCTTAATTTTCACAAATTGATAAAAAAAAGATTGTGATTTCAAGTTTTGACATTTTGGTTCGTTTATCAATTGTAAGAGGTGAAATATATGATGGACGTTGATGTGGCAAAATGTTATTATCTTACCTGCTAGAGTATTACCGACTAGACAAATTTATACCTTTTACAACCGATTACGTACTAATCAAAAATATTGAAAAATTAAAGTTGCATGATTAATTTCAATTCTCGAATTAAAGTTGATACGCTTAATTTGAAATAAGAAATTGTTTTCCTTATATATAACATACAACAGCCCTTCATTAAAAAGTTTTAAAATATCTATGATCTTCAACTAACATCCATATTGCATTAATAAAAAGCATTTATTAGTTGCTATTTTGGAGGCTTAATTACATATAGGAGATAAAAAATTCGAAAATTACATGTAGGTGAAAAATGAACTACGGTACTATGTGATTGTACTATTGACTAAACTTCTGTACTATTACAGATTTCATAGTACTATACTTGAAACTCGATTTATTAAATGTAAGCATAGTACTATGAAATATGTAATAGTACATAAGGTTGATCAATAGTACAATCGCATAGTACCTTAGTTCATTTTTCACCTACATGTAATTTTCGAATTTTATATCACCTATATATAATTAAGTCTCCTTAATTACACCTGTGCGTAATCGACCTAAAAAGGATTAATTAGAGAACTAAAATACGATTTTATAGTGATTTAACTTTTTTTTAGCATCTCACACCCTAATCACTTTACGTCATTCTCACTAAAAACTATCGATATACCTGCATACCGTGGAGTTTCTAGAAGCTAATTAGAAATTTGTACTTTTGGTTCTAATAGAATAACTCCAAAATGCTTTTGGTACCTTCTATACAAAATTAGTGTTTTTCTTTTTCCTGCAATTTTGATCCACAATAGTTATTTTTTAGGATCAAAACTGCAAATTACTCATTCTCTTGGAACTAAAATTATACTCCTTCTGTTCCCAATATTAATTCTCATTTTTTCACTTTCGTCTTAACCCAAATTTATTCAAATTCTCATTTCGAAAAATATTATTTTATTATCACACTCACAAACCATCACTTTATTTTCTAGTGGACCCCACAATTATTTTACAATATCCTCATTTTATCTCATTTTTCTTAAAACTCGTGTCCATGCAAAGGGGAATAAATTTGGGGACATAGAGTAATTTTTACTTGTTCTCTTAGGATCAAAATTGCAAATTACGTATCCAACTCGGACCAAAAGTATGGAAAAAAACTTATGGGACTAAAAGTGTAAAAAAAAAACTACTTTAAAAACTACTCATCAATTCTCTCAAGGCCGAAATTGCAATTTTTCCAATGGTGATTATATGATGATACATTTTCAGGATCATGAAATACAACTTGGAGGGGCCTAAAACGGGGGCAATAGAGGTGGTGGCCGATCTTCCGGGATTTCCCGACAACATAAGGATGAACGAAAGAGGCGATTTTTGGGTGGCGATCGACTGTTGCAGGACGGCGACGCAAGAGATTTTCATGCACCATCCGTGGCTGAGGAACATATATTTCCGGCTGCCGATTCCGATGAAGTATTTGGCAAATTTTGTAGGAATGAAGATGTACACAATGGTAGCAAAGTTGAATGAAAAAGGAGGGATATTGGATGTTCTTGATGATGAGAGAGGGGAAGTGATGAAGTTGGTGAGTGAAGTGAGAGAGGCAAATGGGAAGTTGTGGATTGGAACTGTGGCTCATAACCACATTGCCACCATTCCCTACCCTCTTCAAACACGTTGATGCATGCATGTGTCTTCAAAATATTAATTAATTGATTATTTTTATGTTTAATTCATCATTTTGCTTATATATATATATAACTAGTTGAATATATATATAATTTCTTTTATTTTTCTGATGTTCTTATATTTTAACAATTTATTTAGTTTTGAGGTTATTTCTTGTGAGGCTGTGATTTGTCTCATGTACATCGATCAATATAATGTGCCATACTCATTTTTCTTTAAAAGTATAGAAAAGGGAGGAGGAAGTAAAAAAGAAGAATAAAAAAAATAAAGTGAACGAGTCAAAGAGTTGATCATATTGATTATCTCTTTCTATAATCATTTCACTATTTCTTAACTAACAATTATATTTTTCCATTTAATTAAAATTAGAACACAATATTAATAATTTGGCATATCTCTTTCATTATGGGTATGTAAAGGAAAAAATATATTCCTATTTTTATTACATTGAAGAAGTTGAACCAAATGCCCCATAATTCTCAATGCATGTTAATTATATCACAAAAACTTTTATAAACAAGTTTCACAGTATGAAATTTATTCCACAAAATATACTTAATGATATTATTATTTGTATTCTTTGATACCATATATATTTTACACTGTAGTATCAGTAAGTAGAGCTTATGTTATTAAAAAAGTAAATCTTATAATATAAATTTCATACTATAAACAAATTATATTATTTATATAACATAGTATTAATGTACATAACATTAGATGGTAATTGGGTCAATGTATTGCAAGGTTTTTGTTATACGCGATTGCTTGTACAAAGAGTAAAGGGATTAAAATTTTAAAGCCCTATAATTTGTCACGAATTTGGTGCATATAAATTAGATATTTTGATATTGGTCTTGTAAGTTTAAAAGTATTTTTATTCTGATCCTTTTACAAACTTACAACACCAAAATTACATTTTGATTTTGGTATAAGTTTATAAAAGGATCAAAATCAAAATATTTTTAAACTTTCTGGATCAATATCAAATTATGTAATATATGAGGACTAAATTCAAAATAAAGACAGGTTATAGGACGTACAAAACTTTAATCGCAATACAATATTGTAGTTTAAATATATATAAATATGGAAAAATATTTTTTTCATCCTGTAAACTTTACTTTTTTATTTTGGTCCTATTAACTTTTAAATTTTACTTTTCGTCCGATAATTTTACCTCTTTTTTGGTTTAGTTTTATTAATTTTAAATTTTGATTTTCCATCTTGTAACTTATATATATTTTATTTTAAATTATGCAACCTGCAATAGCAAGTAACTAGCTGATAAATGTGACTTTACCTCCATTTTTTTTAATAAGAAAATAGCTAGAGCAGTTTGTTATTTTGAAGACATGAGAGTGATGTTGTCTTATTCTTTTAATTTATTTTTTATCAAATAAACTCATCTGGAAGTGTAAGAATTTAAAAAAAAAAAAATGAAAAACAATAGTAAAGTCAAATAAAGTAGTGAGATTTAAATACTTTTTTTTTTTAATCGGTAAATGTTAGTTATTAGTAGTTAAGTTAGTTCACCAAGTCTCCTTACACCTCATATCTCCAAGTCCAACCTTATATCTCCCATCTCCCAATTCGTTCCCAGAGGGAATCGAACCCGGGTCACTCACTCAAGTGAGGAGCCCGGTGGCCAGGTGAGCTAGCCCACCTGGTTGTGAGATTTAAATACTTTAAATTTGTTTCTTATCAATACCATTATCATCCACACCTCTATCAAGAAATTTTATTTCATCGGATTTAATCTTTTCTCCATTTTGGTATTCAAGTCCCTCAAAAAATTTCTCCTCGTCCAATTTTATAATTCTATTATAATTTTATAGAGTCTTCATTGAATATTAAGATGAAGAATGGTAGGAAGGATTTGGAGATGTTAGAGGATTGAATGTACATATGGATCGGGAATGTATATAAATATATATATATATATATATAAAGTCAAAATTTTAAAGTTAATTGGATCAAAATCGAAAAGAGATAAAGTTAAAAATTAAAATTAAAATTTGAAAGTTAATAGGACTAAAATCAAAAGGGAATAAAATTACCGAATGAAAAAAATAATATTTTCCTATAAATAAATGACTCGACTTATTCTTATTAATTTTTAGGTCGTGCATATAATAGTTGTGGATAATATTTTTTATAGTCATTATTCTTTTATTTCTTAAGTTATAAAAAAATTATTAATACTAGGGATTGTGACGGCCTCACATGTTATTTGTGACTTTTTAGTACACTATTACGTTACGTAAAGTTATCCTAATAAAATCAAATTAAGAAATCTTATCACAAAGCTATCCCACGTGTTTCCACGTCCCATTTATCCAACTTCAGATTTATATGTAATTTTTTTATGTCATCACGTTTTAGTCACCACACTAATTAGTATCTAGTATACTTTTAATTAACCTGACTAATTGGTTCATCCCACACACATTTTATTCTCTTTAAAATATTTATCTCTCAATCCCTTGCCGACAGTCCTGAGAGAAGTGTTTTTTTTTTTTAACCCATTCTCATTTCCCTTAATTCGTTCTCAAAGGAAATCGAATATTATGTTTGGTTTTTGGTTTCTAAACTCCGGACTATACTATGGCTTGGAATCCGAATCCCAACTAATCCTAAAAATATTAGTTATTTGATGTCATCCGATTATTTAATTCTAAAGCTGAATTTACTAATTTATCCTCAATTATATATTGTGGTATTACATTACATGTAAAATATAGTTGTTAATTAAAAAAAAAATGATAAAATTAAGAATTTAGTGTTTTTTATCCTCCCAATAACTAAGCTAGCGAGGGAGATGGTTATTATATATCCTGAAATTCGTCAAATCTATATATGAGATGAGTTCCCCTGCCCCTGCCCTTAATTTCCTTTTCTCAAGAATTTGACAACTTTAACCACCTGCCATTAGCATACAATTAGCTGGTTTCAACAGCTAAAACAAACTCTAATTCTGCTTTTTCACAGGAAAATTTTATCCTTGTTGATGTGAATTTAACCGGAATAATCGACCTCAATAAGATTTCAAGGAATCAAAACAATTGTAAAGAACTCCCAAGAACACACTCAACAGAAAATAAAATGAAATCAAAGAACAAAGGATTTACGTGGTTCGATCAATTGATCTACGTCCACAGATGGAGTTGGCTCACTTCACTAATCAATGGAATAATGCTTACAGATTACAAAACTTTCCCTCTCCTAAGATTTTAATGTCAACTCTCTACGTAGTGATTAGTGGATTAGTCATGTTCTCCAGGTATAAATACGTATATATAGATGCCCAGATCCTAACTGCCCTCTAATCCATAACTAATCAACGAGCTTGTATGGTTACAACCGCCTGAAATAACTGTTCCGGCATCCAATAGGATTGCACCGCCAGCTGTCAAAATAACCGCCTTAATGTCAGCATGAAACCTTCAGCTTGAGTAACTCAGGAGATTGGTCATTTTCAGCTCAGGATATGCCTGTCAGGATGCCTGACTCAGGATGACTGATGTTGGCTCAGGATGATGATCTCAAGATTATGCCTTCAGGTTACTGAATCTTCAGGACAAGTGCCTTTACTGATCTGAACACTCAGGATGAGTGTCAGGATCAGAGCACTCAGACTCAGTATCGCCTTCGCCCTTACTCAGACTCATTTTCTCTCAGGTTCAGGGCCTTGTCTCTGGATCAGAATTTAGTACTCAATATTCAAACTCAGCTTAGCTTTTACACTTAACACTTGTGGTGTCTCAGGCTCAGCTTCATATATATATATATATATATATATATATTTGGTTGTGAATTCATTAAGCAAAGATTGGCCAGCTGGGTTTGCTTAATTTCAAAGAAAACAAAAAATGTGACTTTTGATTCGAAAAAAATATAATAATAATAATAGTTAAAGTTTGTGCAGGGATAGGGAATAGAGAGAGAAAGTGAGGTCCCAAACATGAATAGGAGTTACGAGCCATATGGAGATATATATCATGGTTGGACGCTGAAATTAAAGGTGTAAACGTGTCACAATTTGTTGGGCCAAAATTGATTGAAGTTTGTGTCTGACGCATTTTTGTTTAAAAACATAAATTATTCAATTTCTACCCTATTTTTATAAAAAGAAAAAAAATGTGGCTTATATATCCAAATGTTGCAATTTTTTTCAAATTGTGTCAGGATGGCCGAGTGGTCTAAGGCGCCAGACTCAAGTTCTGGTCTTCGAGAGAGGGCGTGGGTTCAAATCCCACTTCTGACAATTAATTTTTTCCTTTTTAATTATTTTTATTTTATCCCGTATTTAATGTGCATTTCAAATATTTTGTTTTTTATATTTTTATTATCTTCATATCACCTTTACACATTTAATGTGTATTTCAAATCTTTTTTACTTTAACAAATAGAACATTATTTGGATTTTCAAAATCTCAATCTGATTTTTTACAATAAAAACAAACATTCTCTAATCACTCGAATGTGTTGGAACTTTCCCATCCTCATCTCATTCAAGCTAAATTCAAATCTCATTCTCACATCTCATACTCCATCCACACTAAAAACAAAAATTATACATATAAACCTAGTACTTACTCTTTTCAATAATTTTCTCTCTCACATTCATGATTAACATCATAATATATTTGTCTTTGTAAGGGCATGTAATTGATATTTATCCTGAGACTAACATAATTTAAGAACGAGTTTTTCTGTTTGTTTTTGCATGATTTTTTTTGGAAGATGTGTTTAAACCGGCATGATCCCGCAAAGACATATGAGTTTTTGTCCATCTTTAAGGTCATCTCCAACGGTTCGCGCTGTTTTATCACAAAATTCGCACTACACTCAAATCCATCTCCAACACTTCACTACCAGTTCACTACAACATTCTGTGCTACATATATTTTTCTTAATTTTTATTAAGTTAAATTTATATAATTTTAAACTTAATCATTACATAACCCTTTTATTTTTATTTTATACTATTAAATTTTGAAAGTGTGAAAATTATTTTTTAATTTAAAAATAATATAATAATATATGTAGTTTTAGTTATAGATGAATATTAAATTTAATAATATGATATAATCATACATATTAATTTAAATCTTATTATAGAATGATACATTCCTACACAATAAAGAATATAAATTAATTCATCATAAAAAATATATACAAAATAAAGAAAATTCATAATATCATAAATAGCATACACACAATAAAGAAAATCATAACATAAATGATTGATTTGGATATCATTTCTGATTCACGTCGACGTGAATATTTTCTAATAAAACAAAAAAGTGTTATGAAAAATCAAGGAACTCCTATTGTAAGCAAAATAATATTGCACACAATCAAATAATGACACGTATATAAAAAAAATGTCAACCCAAATTACTATTTTAATTTAGCGAATTTAAATAAATTAATTCTCAAATTAAATAGTCACAAAATGATATTTATCGTACATGATTCAAGTCGTCAACACTACGAGTTTTTTGGTACTCGTATATGGCAATAAATGCTTAATTTGTCATATTTATTCGAGACCACAAATTCCTCGTATAAATTAAGAAGAATGATGAAATCAATCTAGCTAAATTTGGTTGATTCATTAATGGTGTCAATCAATATGGAATCAACAAATAAGTGCACGACACGTGTCTTTGTCAAAGAAGGAAAGTTCTCGTCTTCTCACCCTATAAATAGAGGGTCATTTCGTGAGTTTCACACAAACGAAAAAAATGAACAAATACATAGCAATGAATGAGCAGCGACAAGCAACTAAACAAACGAACTGCGAGTTAAGAAAAATCTAGCAATCAAACTTGAAGATTCAAAGCATTCTTCACCTGATTCAAAGCATTCTTCATCAAAAAGCAGAAACACAGATTGATTCAAAAATTAGGAGTTAAATCCTTCCAATCAAGTGTTTCTCCTTGAAGAAGTTCTTTAAGATTTTAAGTGTTATTCACCATCTTTAAACTGTTCTTCGTCCAGTTCAACCAAAAACATCATTTGATTCAAAAATAAGGAGCTAAGTCTCTCTGATCAGACATTTCTCCTCAAAGGAATACTTGAAGACTCAAAGCATTCTTCACCAGCTTTAAACCGTTCTTTGTCAAGGTCTACCAGAAAAACTCTTTGATCCAAGATCAAGGTCCAAGATCCCTCCAATTAATTGTTTTCATCAAATTCAACTCGAAGATTCAACAGTATTCTTCATCAAATTTAAGAACATTCATCTTCATCAAATCTTTAGGAAATATCGTTTGATCTAAAATAAGACGTCACTGTTCTTAGATAAACGTTATCAAATCAAGTCTCAAATAGAAGAATTAGAGGATCAAGTTTACAGAGAGTGAACCCTTAAAACATTCAGTTTAATCTGAACAAATAAATTGTATATCATTTTTGTGTTAATAATAATATTTTCACAAAATGTGTTATTACACCTACAACAACCACCGACTAATAATACTTGTATGGGGAATATTTTCATAATTTCGGAGGATCGAAAAGCAATCTCGGAGACTATTAATTATTAGGGTATTTCAGTTCAAGTATTTTAATTACTAGGATATTTCATTTCAATTTTTATTTTTTATGAATACATAGCACAACACCGGACTGTGTATTTTTTTTTACAATTAGGGTATTACTGATTATTTCTTGAAGTATTAATGATTATGTTTTAAAGTATAGTTGATTACTCCTAAAGTATTTATTTTAAATGAATTTTAAATCAAGTGCATGGTACACACATGGTGCATGGTAAAATGAATCGAAATTTTTACTCAAACATATGAAGTGGATTTAGATTATGAATTTAAAATTCATAACCCCTAATTTCTCCATCCAAACCAAAGGATATGAAAACCAAAATTAAAATTTGAAAGTAAAACATAATTTGGATTTCGAAATTCAAAATCTGATTTTTGCTACAAAAACAAACATTCTCTAAGGCTGCGTTTCTTTTGGAATTCACTCGGATGGGGTTAGAACTTTCCGACCCTCGTCTTGTTCGAGTTAAATTAAAATTTCGTTCTCACATTTCATACTCCATCCACACCTAAAACACATATAGACATATAAATCTACTCTTTCCAATAATTTTCTCTCACTCATTCATGACTAACATTATAATTTTTCTCACACTCATTCATTCTCTTTCACATTTTACTCTTACACAATACTTTAAAATAATACAAAACATATACTTTACTCTTACACAATACTCATTCATTCTCTTTCACACTATACTCTTCACAATACTCATTTATCATGACATCAAACGACCACTTAAATCCAAAAATAAACGTAGACTAAATATATTAGGTTGTATTTAAATGGAAAAATTTGGGCTATGGAGTTTAGATTCACAATATAAATTTACTTCACTTATTTGAGTAAAGTTTTAAAATAATTAAATTTCATATACTTACCTTTGATCATAGTTTAAATTAGAGAAATTTAAAATTCTCAATTTTCAAACTTTTGATAGTTAAAATCAGTGTTTTCATGACCTGATCGATGATCAAACCCGAAAAAGCACCGATTTTTATTCAACCGGTTCGACCGGCGGTCTAACCGTTATAATCATTTCGGCTAATTTTTTTAAATTTTATTCTCATATAAAATTTTATAAATTATAAATTACATATTGAAATAAATACAATATAATCATAGGCAATTAAAATCAAAATACTCAAAATAACTCAAGTTATAATATCATATTGTAATTAATGACATGTTTTATAACTCATTCATAATAAAGTCTCAAATTAAAATATTTTAAAAAAAATTTAAAATATATAATATATAGAATAAATTATTTTGGGGTTGTGATGTATCTCAAGATTTAATTTAAAAAATAATACTAACTCCGTCCACGAAATATATGTTCAGATATTTGCACGTGGTTTAATGCAATATGTCGAAAGATATTACGAAAAATGCAGTTTTGAACGATTTTATTCGATTAATCCGTAAAAATAATTTTCAAGAGATAATTAAACCGGTTCTATTACTGATTCCCGATCCAACCTGTTCCATCGATAATAAAAACAATGTTTAAAATGACTCAATCGAAACCTCAAATGCAATAAATACAGAGTTGGCTAGAAGGACTAACTCAAAAGAGTCACCAATATAAGTGCGAAACCTTTCAAAACTCCTTCATACAACGAAAACTTCTCTCTAATAATCTAATTACAAATCATGCTCAGGCTCATTTCTTACTCTTCCAAACTCAAATCTTCAAAATCAATAATATCTTACCCAATCGCAATTCACTCTCCACCTCTTCACCGTCTCTCCGACGATACTGCTAATACACAATCGAGGGCAGAAAATACTTACTCATCTCTGCATTCTTTAATTTCAACAAATACTGAACCTTCCAATCAAAACGGAGATGGGTTTTCCTCAGCTGGGTCTTCAAGAATCCCTGCAAATTTTGCAGATTTTTGTCGGAAGGGAATTGGGTTTAGGGCTCAGGGTTTGATTGGGGGTGTACGGAATTTTAGCAGTGAATCAGGGGGCAGAGAATCTTTGAGTTATGATGTGGTGATTGTTGGGGCAGGGCCTGCTGGGTTATCAGCGGCGATAAAATTGAAGCAATTGTGCAGAGAAAAGGATGTTTATTTGTCAGTGTGTGTTGTGGAGAAGGGAGCTGAAGTTGGTAAATTTGTTTCCCTTTTTTTACTACTTTTAGTATTGCATGAAATCCTGCCATTTGTTGTTTGTTGCTGATAGATTGTTAATAAACATGGGTTCTTTGAATTTTTGGATATGATGATGAGCTCTGCAATTTTCCCTGGATCATCATTTAATCCATGGAAAAACTCAAAACTTGTTACTAGTAGCCTCTCTGTTTTTCCCCAATTACCATGATTTTATGGATTGCTTTGTGTTGTGGTACTTCCTGAATTTAATGGAAGAATCATATGAAATATGTAAGTTTGAGAAGCATCCTGCTTTTCTTGAAAGATAGATGCATTCCTGTGGACATGAGATAATAGATTAGCTTGTACTCCCTCCGACCCATTTTATTTGTTTTTCTATAGAAGAATTTTCGACCTTTAATAATTGTCGTTTGGCATTGATCTATGAGAAGGAAACACCAAATTTGGATCATTCTCTTCTATTTATCATTTGTGATAATATATACTAATAACCATTTAAGTAAATAAAGGGTAAGATGGTAGCATAAAGCATATACTTTTCACTATTTAAGACTTTCTTAATTCGTGTGAAACATCCTTTAACTACAAATAAAATGGGTTGGAGGGAGTATTTATAATAACTGTTTTATCAAATCAAAAGTTTGTCTATTTGATGTTTACACAAAACTACAATCCAGTCTCAGATGAAGATTTAGAAGATAAAAGCTGAAGGCAAGTTTAAGCATAAAAAGAGTGTTACCGAATATGTAATTATCTTTTTCCTTTCCCCCAAAAGTAAAATGGGTGTCTTTCTGTCATAGGCTTTATTGTGTTGTCTTTGTCAAATGGTCAGGCTTATAGAGTTTTGAAAGGCGAGGGGCGCCAAGGGTCTACTAGGGCCTGAAGTGTCCTCGGGCACGCCTCACATACTTTTGGCAGAAATTATCAGTTTATGATCCACACACAAATTCAACCATTTAATATCACATAAAACTACCAAAAACTCAATAAATAAACAATATAACATAATAAACATAAAATTAACACCAAAGAAGTCAAGATAGACTTCACGATTTCATTCTTCACAAACAAAAACCATAAAATGTTTAAGCAAATATCCAATTATAATTTAAGTTTCATCAATTAACCACTAAGTTGACTATTCCTCAATCCTCATCAACATCAAAATCAAGACTCTCCTCCTCCTCATCAAGCATCTTATCATCATCAATATACTCTTCTTCCTCTTCCTCTTCATCAAATGCCTCCTTATCGCCATCTTCATCTCTAAGTCTAAGAGTTAAGTCCTTTTTCCCCTTTCCTTTGTCCACTTGTTTGCTTTTACCTTTACAAGGTAGCCTTGCACTTGAACTACCCACGTTTTTTTCCCTTCCCCTTGTTTACTTGTTTCCCTCTAGTTTGGTATACGGGGTCCTCAACCCCAAGAGCATCGCCAACCATACTCCAAGGGTGGCGGTGGCGATGTGCAGCTGGTGGCCGGCACAGCAGTGCAGTGAGGAACCAAGGAGGAGGGGAGCATGTTATTTCAGCAAATAAAGAGAAACTTAAGTGATTTATTATCTCTTTTAAATGTGTATATTATTTCCTAAGAGTGTTATCGGGTTATAAAAAAAATATTAATAGTATTTAGAAAAATGACCTAAATGTGTTAAAAAAAAAATTAATTTGACCAGAGAAAATAGGTCAAGAAGCACGCCCGAGGCACGCCTTTTTTCGCCTACACATAGTTTTGAAAGGCGCGCCTCGGGCGCCAAAGGCGAGAGGCTATAGGTGGGGCGCCTTTTATGTTCAAGGCAAGGCGCTGTTCGCCGGGCGAGCGCCTTTTTGAGGCGATAAAAGGCGTGCCTCGGGCGTGCCTTTTGGTTTTTCCTATATGGAGAAAATGTTAAGTAAATTTTGACACTTTTACTTCAATTTTATGTATTTAATTGACACTTTTTTAAGTAGTAGCACTTTTAAAATTAAATTAAATGTTTAAACTAAAAAATACATGAAAAAAATAAAACCCTAAAACTAGGGTTTCATTCCAAAAAAACATACGCAGCCCTCCCTTCTCTTTCACAACTCTCATGATTGTTGGAGGGGGATAATTATGATGAAGATGAAGACTTTGTACATGATTGTGATGATTTAACTTGGAGTATGGTTGGTGATGCTCTTGGGGTTGATGAGCCCGTATACCAAACTAGAGGGAAATAAGTGAGCAAGGGAAAAGAGAAGGGGAAGGGAAAAAATGTGGGTAGTTCAAGTGCAAGGCTACATTCTAAGGGTAAGAGTAAACAAGTAGACAAAGGCAATAGGAAAAAAGACTTATCTCTAAGACTTAGAGATGAAGATGACGATGAGGAGGCATTTGATGAAGTGGAAGAGGATGAAGAGGAAGAGTACATTGATGATGATGAGATGAGGAGGCATTTGATGAAGTGGAAGAGGATGAAGAGGAAGAGTACATTGATGATGATGAGATATTTGATAAGGAGGAGAGGAGGGTTTTGATGTTGATGAGGATTGAGAAATTGTTAACTTGGTGTGTTAGTTTCATGGTTTTTGTTTGTGAAGAATGAATTCGTGAAGTCTATCTTCACTTTTTTGTGTTAATTTTATGCTTATCTTATGTTATAATGTTTATTTATTGAGTTTTTAGTGATATTATGTGGTAGAAAGTCTTATATGATATATTTTGTCAAAATGTATCAAAGGCGTGCCTCGGGCGCGCCTCGGGCACCTCGGGCGCTACCATCCCCTTGGCGCCTTTTGGCGCCTCTCGCCTTTCAAAACTATGCGCCTACAAAAGGCGCCTAAGGCGCCAAAAGGTGCTCACCCGAGCATCAACGCCCCAAATTACATAGAAGAGTCGCCAAGCCCTTAGCCCTCGCCTTTAGCGCCCGAGGCATGCCTCTCAAAACTATGGGCTTATAAACCTCTGATCTTTTTTATTTTAAAAGCATAGCGTACAGGCTATTGATCTGTTCAACATGGCAAAGGGTCTTGCCAAGGTGAACTCACTTTGAATTTATGCCTCAAAGTTACAAATTCTAAGGGGGATATAGTCAAGTCATATAGATAATGCCAACTCTTTTTTACTGCTTCTTTTTTAATTCTCAGCACAAGCAACTGATTTTTTTTTCTCCTTTTGTCCATTAGGTGCTCATATGTTATCGGGAAATGTTTTTGAGCCTCGAGCATTGGACGAACTTCTCCCAAATTGGAAGCAGGAGGAGGTTTGTCTTTCCATTTTGATTTTTCCTTGTTATTAATTGGGAAAGCTAGTCTGGGTTTTAGAGTTGATGCAATGTTGCTTTATAATTTATCACTTTAACTGAAAATCCATGCTTAACCATGAGAAAATAAATGGCTACTCCCATTGTAGAGTCAATCACTTCAATCATAGTATTCAAAGTTTCATTTCAGTTGAGAGGGACAAATGACTCTTTGTAATTGCATGTTTATATTAGGAACAATGATTCTGTAGCACTTTTACTTGAATTTGACACACTCATTGAGGGCTAGTGTCCCTGGGGGCTCACTTAGTCCTATTTGGTCTGTACATTTATGGATAAAGTAAGTGACTCTGATCCCCCTAATATCTAACTCTTAGTTTTAGTATCGACTATATTGAGTACAGAGAATTCATTTCATTTATCCATGTTATTAGTTTCAGATTCAAAACTCAATAGTATTGTTTCTCAAAAACATATAGAACGTGAATTGGTGGATTTCAGTTTACAGATTCCGTCAGCATCTTGATGAAATTATAGTCCTTTAGGTTAGAGAGTGATGAGAGACGAGAAAATGCTCTCATATTATATCTTTCAAATCATGCTTCTCTTTTAAATAATTGGTTTTCATACTTTCTAATTAGCAAAATGTGAAAAGGGCTTCTTCTGATTATATAGATTGCTATGTCTTCTATATTTCATACTCTTCTCTATTGTGATGATTTAGTTCATTCTTCTTTACTGCAACACTTTAGTTTGAATTTTTATTTTATTTTAGTTATTTTCCCTACTTGCAGGCACCAATCCATGTCCCTGTTTCTTCTGATAAGTTTTGGTTGCTTTCTGAGACTCGTGCGTTCCGTTTACCATCTCCATTTAACAACAGAGGAAACTACGTCATAAGGTAATATTACCTTTATGCTGCTAGAAAGATTATGGTAAATTAATTTTCTTCACTATGTATTATTTGCCTCTTGTATATGGTGAATGATTCAACATAAATAACCTATGGCACTGTGCTTTCCAGTGAGCAAGTGAATTTCATATGCTTCACTCAATCAACAAAGTGGTTCTAAACCTTGCTTTATCGTTATTTTCTGTAATCTTGTATATTATTATTATCGGAGTAAATTGGCCGTGTTGTGTCTTAATTTGTTACCGAACTGCCTCAGGTGGACTGTACATTTTTGCTTTCTTAATTTTCTTCAATTTTTTAAATTTCCAATTTAAAGATGTGTGGTTGTAAAATGCTTCTTCTTTTCTTTTATGGTAAACATTGGTGCATTATTCAAAAAGAAAAAAGAAAAAGTAACTATGAAATTGTTCATGTAAATATTAAGAACTGTGGCTTGTCTGAATGTAAATATAATATAAAGCTAGTTCTGCAGTTTGAGTCAATTGGTACGCTGGTTGGGTGTGAAGGCTGAAGAATTAGGAGTTGAGATATACCCAGGATTTGCGGCTAGTGAGGTGTTTACTATTCACGAGGGTCATTAATACAGTTTTCATCAACTCGTGTTCTCATTCTATGATTTACTTACAGATATTATATGACGCAAGTGATAACGTAGTTGGCATTGCGACCAATGATATGGGCGTGGCTAAAAATGGCTCTAAAAAAGATACTTTTCAGCCTGGTGTGGAATTAAAAGGCAAGCAATGTTAGCATTCTTCCTATTTAATTAGTATAGATCTGTGGGAGAAGTTAACCACCGTGCAGATAATGCTTTTTGGACCATTTATGGGACACAACACTAGAAATTATTGAACTATAACAAAGATGGGCCTCCCCAGTTTGTGGGTTGACGTTGATCTGCATATGAAAACAAGCTTTTTAATGTTATGTAAAGCGACTAAGAGGTTTAATATCTTCTTGACTTGGATTAGCCATATAAGTTCTTGCCCATGGCGTCTAATGAATTGTAACCAGAAGAATTGTTGGAAGAGAGAGGTTTTGCATGTCTGGTATGGGATTGGTGGCTTGTGGGATATATTAAAAGACAAAAGATATCACTATTTGCTGAATAAACGTTTCAAAATAAAATAATTATACGGTCGTATATTTTCTCTAATCACTATATATCATCTTATGTTGCGGTTAATGCAGGACGTGTGACTCTCTTTGCAGAAGGATGTCGAGGATCTCTATCAGAGGTATATAAGATGATCTTTATCAAGAGCTCCTTTACTGGCCAAATTATTCTGGGATTGTCAATTTGAAATTCTATATGGTAATATGCAGAAATTAATCAGAAAATACAACTTGCGTGAGAAAGGGCAAGGGCAACATCAGACTTATGCCTTAGGAATTAAAGAGGTATATTTTCTACATGAGTAAGTTTGTTTTCCTGCTAAACCCTGCACATATTCTCTTTATTTATATTCTTCTCCTACGATTTTTATTAAATTTTATTGCTCTTCCATTTCACTGGTCATTCTTAGCCTTTACTCTCTCTGTTCCGGGAGATATGGTATAATACTGTATAACGGACGAATATTACTGATTATATCGTGTAGTCACTGGATACTAGGAGCCTTGGATGACCTAATAATTAGAACTTTTAGGGCTTCTTCCAAGCATTTCTCATTCACGACTGGGAACAACTTATTGTTGTTTCCCATATGTCTGTAAATCAAGAATGTTCCTTTTATATGTATCTAAGAAAATGGATCTTGCTCCTCAGATTATTTACTTGTCAGGTATGGGAAATTACCGCTGACAAGCATCATGCTGGCTCTGTGCTTCACACCATAGGTTGGCCACTGGATCCCAAGACATATGGGGGATCTTTCTTGTATCATATGAAAGATAGACAGGTATTTCTGATTACCACGTGCATTTAGTAATTAAAATCATTCTTGTTATTGAAATATAATTGTATTTTATTGCATAGATTTTACTCAGACCCTCAAAATAGTGATGCTAAGTGGGTTTTTTTTTTTTTTCTGGATAAGTTGCTTTTGTTTTGCGTAGCATCAGAGAAATAGATGAGAGTAAGTTATTTAAAAAGGTCATACTTGTCTAACATATTGAAACTCACATGCAACCACGTACAGTCACAGTTATCACTTCAATTTTTGGTTTCCTTTACTGTCCTGAACTGTTGTTAACAAATAGCACTCAGCTGCACTCTGAATATATTGACAATGTAGTTTTTTGTATAATGTGCTTTCAGATCAAATCATTTTAGATATAAAATTAGAATAGAGCTTAGAACCCTTGAACCTTTTTGTTTAAGAACATACAACTATGTTAGGTTTAGGTCAGATGCTGACCTGATTGCAATTCTCAAGACATACTCATTCATCGTAAGCAATCTGGCAGTTGAGATCAATTAACCATTTTAACTTATCAGTTATCTTCATTTATTTTCTGTGAAAGAGGCTGTTACGATGGGTTTAAGAATTACTTTTCATCTGATCTGATGTCTTGTTACATTTTTGCATCATTATTTTATTTGGCAGATAAAAAGATGTTATATCTGTTCAAAAGAGTAGCTCTAGTTTTGAAATTCTGTATTTTTTACCCTCAATAGGTTGCTATTGGATTTGTGGTTGCCTTAAATTATCAGAATCCTTTCCTGAATCCTTATGAAGAATTTCAGGTATGTTCTTAGTCATCAGGAATTGCCTTATGCTTCTCATTGCTTTCACTGCAAATTTCTACACTCTGTACAAATTTCCAGGTTTTAACCCTTCCTTTTAAGTCTTGCATTATTCTCTCTCGAACTCCTGATATCAACTGTATTCGCAGTTTCCTTTCAAAAAAAAAATGAAAAAAAAACTGTATTTGCAGTTTGAAGCAGCTTTTCAAATTTAAAAAAAAAAAAAAAAGCCCATCATTGTCATCTTGGTTCATTGTGAGTTAGTCTCTTCCAGTAGCTATCTTTTTTCTAGCCTATATACTGCTGCTATCCTCTTGCATGTTGCCTTTTGATGTTACTTTTCTCTCCCTGAAGACATTATCGAGCCCCAACATGTTTGTTACTTGCTCTGGATTGCCTGCTTCGTTATATGCTTATATAGTCTTTCAGAAAGTATTTTTTATTATTAAATTTTCCCTTTTCAGAAATTTAAGCATCACCCTGCTATCAAACCTCTGCTTGAAGGAGGTACGGTCCTTGAATACGGTGCTCGCACTTTGAATGAAGGCGGTTACCAGGTGGGTCAACAATTTCATTTTCTTTATTTGAAAGTTTACTCCATGGCACTATATAGAAATTAAAAAATAATGTAAAAGCACCCTGTAGCTGTTATGGTCATTACTGGGAAAGTTGTTCTGTATACAATCTTAAAATAATGTAAATCTAATACAGATGTTCCTTAAATTGCAGTCCATACCATATCCCGTTTTTCCTGGTGGAGCAATCATCGGATGTTCAGCTGGATTCCTAAATGTACCGAAAATAAAAGGATCTCACACTGCTATGAAGTCAGGTATTGGCGTAGAAGATTGTTATATTTTCTACACTTTGTTACTTGGCGTTGACTGATGGAGATTATGAGAAGAAATAATCAAAACCAAAGTCATTTTGTTATTAGTTGTTACATTCTTAAATTATAATTTTCGTCAATCTTCAAATCTAAAGATAATGAAAGAGCTTCCCGCCAGTTCAATGTTTCCAGCAGTGTTTTGCTTGTCTTCCAAAAGCAGTCGATAACTCTGATACTTGCCTGATGGGAGCTAGTCTTTAAGATTGATTGGGCATCTTTGTAGTGATTTATTGATTGGGGACAATTCAATTAGAATATGAATTTAGGTTGAATTTCAATCAAGAGATGGACATGTGAAGTATGTTCTTTACAAAGCAAGCTGTTTTGGTATTATGGAATTTTAACATGTTATTTTGGTGGTGTTATTCTGCATTAATTTGTAACAAGCTATTTCTAGAAAATGTATGCAATTAAAAGTTACTGTAGGATGCCGATCATGATAATTAGCAACTCCCCACTTGTTGCTTGATCCATCTTATTCCAGCTATACTCTTTTTTCACAAGGATCTGTTGAAGAAACATCTCTCCTCATCTGGCTTATTCCAGCTATACTCTTTTTGGTTCTTTGTGAATGGATCCTTGAGGCAGAATGACATATGGCATCAGTATATGGGTCAACTTTTAAATCAATAACTAACCAACATTTGACTTTTTAAACTTGACGTAATATTGATTTTAGGAAACAACCATTTTTGTCCGAAAAAATCCATTCTTCTTCGTCTCAGGAATGCTAGCAGCCGAATCTGTATTCCACACTCTCCATGAAGCCTCACCATTAGAGGCCTTCTGGGACAGTTTGAGAAGTTCGTGGATATGGAAAGAACTTCACGGCGCAAGAAATTATCGTCCAGTGAGTGCCATGACTTCTATTTTTGTTTTTTGTGTGAAGGTCTGTTAATTAAACTAGGAAACATGACTTATATGACTCTGTTATAGTTGTACAGATCCTTCTGTAGTAGCAACGTTCCCATAGTAATATAACTCTTCTATATTGTAGGCATTTGATTATGGACTCCTTCCTGGTTTAGCACTAAGTGCTCTTGAACAGTAAGATTAATCGTTATTTGCTGGGAAAGCATGTTTGTTATGCTTCCTTTTAGGTATTTACTCCATATTTGATTTTGGTGTATGACTATATAGTTTAATGTGCTGCCTTTACCAGTTATGTAATGAAAGGAAGATCTCCATGGACAATGAAGCATGGCAAGCCTGATCACGAGGCCACTGATGTAAGAATTCACATATCTAATTTAGATGCTCATTTTGTGTGATGCAATAGTGCAACAGTTAAAATTCAAGAACTGTGTCTGATAAGGGAAAAAAAATCAAGAACTGTGATATCAAATGTGGAATCTGAGGATACTAACTCGATTCAGTCTGTCTAGATTCCCGAGAAGTGTAATATGATAAGATGAAATTACAAGAGAAAACAGATTTTGTTATGAATACTTCTGGTGTACAAAGAAGTATTATGTTAGAGCAGTTTAACCACATCGTTTTATTATTTAGTTGAAGCAAACTACAGTCAAACTTATTCATGTTAATTGATGTGTAAAATCGGCAGGAAGCACGATTGTGGAAGCCAATTGACTACCCAAAGCCTGATGGTGTTTTATCTTTTGATGTACCAACTTCTTTGTACCGGTACCTCTCTCCGTCTCTCCCCTCTCTCGGTCACTCCTCTCTCTCTCCAGCCTCACAATTTCATATTGTTTTAGGAGCAATACAAATCATGATCACGATCAACCAGCTCACCTTCGCTTGAGGGACCCAAAAATTCCTGAACTCGTAAACTTGCCTGTGTATGCTGGACCTGAATCAAGATATTGTCCGGCACGCGTTTATGAGTTAGTATGCTTTATGATGGAACTTAATTTGTTTGCTCGAACCCATTCTTAATAAATACGCAAATAATAGGTACACAGCAGATGAAAATGGCCATCCAAAGCTGCAGATCAATGCTCAGAATTGCCTGCATTGCAAGGTACACACAGCTTGCTCTTTTAAATGAGTTTCGCGTTTAATAGACAAGATATTGCATTTTCCAATCCAATCCCATAGAATCGAAGGAAACACAATGTAGCGTCATTCCATTCAATCAATGGCCTTCGACTGAAGGCATTTACGCTGTGCATTGCCAATGGTACATTATGATGTGGTTCTTTCAGCCCATCTTTATCTTGATTTTGTGCAGGCTTGTGATATTAAGGACCCAAAACAGAATATAGAGTGGACAGTGCCGGAAGGTGGTGGTGGACCAGCATACACTGTCATGTAGATTCTTCGAGAGGGCCGACACCTGCTAGTCAGTCCTCCACTTAAGGTCCTAGATGACGGTGGCGCAGCCCTCAGGAACTGTTTTCTACCTTAGAAGTTGTTTGTCTGAAGGCATTGTACCATAACATTTTGATTCTCTCCTCTTTATCTTTTTTTGGCTCCTATATCAGAATGTCTTCGTTCTCAAACCTGATTAAAAAGAATGCAATCATATAACTCTTTACTGATATAAAAAGTGATTTATGAGATAAAATGCAGAAGAAAGGGTTCACATGTTACTCTCAATTTTCAAATTTTGTAGAAGATAGAATAAATACAAAAAAAAAATTACAATCTATAATCTCCACTTTGTTAGGATAAACGCAATTATGGAGAAATTGAAGAAAAATAAAATGAAAATAAAAATATATGTTTAGGGCACAATTAAGTCAGGAGATGTACCAATATTTTCGGAGATATAATTATAATAAATCATGTGGGTATTTATAAGAAATCCGGGACAAAAGACCCAAACTCATCCAGTCGAATTCTGTCTTAGCCCAAAAAACGTGAAATAGTCGATCAGGGCTCCATAACTCAGCACACTTAAAATATAAAATATAAAATCTCAATAGTAGTTTTGTGTTCTCCATTCTTTAAAACAGAAAAACTATTCGAAAGAAATTATTTTCATCCTTTCAATTAGCTTGGAAGCAAATGCAGAAGAATTCTTTAAAGTTGCTATTTCCAATGCAAATATTCAAAAATAAACTTTCATTATTGCAATTTGCAACTAATCCGGCTTGTCAACCTAACGGGGGCAGCGGGAACTACTCTGCATGCATGTCCCTGATAAACATACATTTTACTATTCATTTAAAATCCTATCGTGTACAATTTGACATAAAAACAATCACAGTCTAGCAGAATATCCAAATAAACATACATTTTACTATTCATTTAAAATTTCATGTCAAACTTGGGGATTTTCTCCATCATTATAATCTGAAAACAAATATACCTATATGTGAGAGCAGCGGATGGAGGATTGGGTATCATGTGTGTAACAATTTGACTTCAATTCAAATTGTTAATAAATGGATAGTTTGGATCAAATCGCAATTTGAACCAAGTCAAAATTAATACACACGAATTCTATTTTTCGTGTGTATTATACACATAATACTTTGCCGTTGACGAAAGACCTGATACTCAGGATAGGAAGAATAATTGAACAAATAACAAGTGAACAAACTCAAAATGAATAAACTGCCTGCCTAGTGAAACCCCACATTTTGTAGTTTCTAAACTAAAAGTCACTGAGCTGTGAAACAACCAATAAGATTCGATGGTGCATTAGGACAAGGTTCTTCTCAGCAGAAGATGGAAATAAACTGTTTAAGACCTTATGTTTTCTTAAAATACTTGGTAAACAGTTTATAAGATTTAAACTCTTTACATAAGTTGTAAAAAAAAAAAATTTAATACTCTAATTTATTTATCTTACCACCTTGTCTACCTCCACCTCCATCCACCCGCCTCATCCCAAATCTCGCCACCACTTCACAACTCTTACCTCAACGTAAAAAAAAGTAATAAAATATTTATTCTTTATTAAAATTAAATTTTTAAAAAAAATTATGATATATATTATCAAATAACTTATTAGTTATATTAGCCAAACATTTCAACAACTTATAATCTACTTCAAAATAACATCTTATAAGCTCTTAAAACAACTTATAAGATGTTCAAAACCGAACACCCTCTTAATAATGTGTGCATTGCCTGATTGTTCGGAAAATACTGCTGGTTAGCTTAGCTCCATAGGATGCAGGAAAATTCATCATAGCTCCACCATTGACGATTGTTCAACCAGTTAGCACCTTAAGATGCTGGATCTCTTCCTTCGATGCTACAAACTAAGTTATTTTCCTAGTATTGAATCGAAGCCGAGACGACTGCCGCATAGGGCAAACGAAATCCTCGATTAGACTTCATCAAGATACAAATTGGAAAAAACAGAACTAAGAGGGGGAATTAAATTACCAGAAGATCGATGACTAAAGCCCACGAGTGCAAAAAGACCACCGGGTTCATATGGTCCGTCCTCTCATCTCTCCCTACCTATGAAATGGGAAGCAATTTTTTTGAAACCATGATTCTTCCACAGGTGCTCTCCTTATCTCGGGCATTGTTCAAAATACAGAAATAGAAGTGAAAGTTGGAACTATATATGCTGCTATTGTCAAGATTTGTATTAATTAAAGCCATATGCTACCAAATAGTTATATTAGGGTGGATTTGTATTATTTAAAGCCTTTATACCAAACGGGTCTAAGAAGGTTATTTTTCACTATGGAGATGGGTAAATTTCACTTCAAACTAATTACACAAACTAAGTTATCAACTAAAAGATACACTCGAACAGCAAAAATACCACAAAATTCAGTTATTTTTTCATATACACATATCTATGGGGATTAATACCAAAATCATCCTATAATTTTTCAACTTTTTCGATTTGGTCCCATAACTATATAATGTTTCAATTTAGTCTCATAACAATTCAAATCTAACCAAATTAGTCCCATAACTATGTAACGTTTCAATTTAGTCTCATAACAATTGAAATCTAACCAAATTCGTCCAATAACTATGTAATGTTTTAATTTAGTCCCATAATAATTCAAATCTAACCAAATTAGTCTCAAATTTGTTTACGTCATTTCCGGCGATTTGGGACTAATTTGGTTATATTTGAATTGTTATGGGACTAAATTGAAATATTACATAGCTATGGGACTAATTTGATTAGATTTGAATTGTTATTGAACAAAATTGAAACATTAGATAGTTATGGGACTAATTTGGTTAAATTTAAATTATTATGGGACTAAATTAAAACATTACATAGTTATAGGATCAAATCGCAAAAGTAAAAAAGTTATGGGACGATTTTAATATTAATCCCCATATCTATGCGTGCCTTTATTAAATTTTACAAGTAATTTCAATCATATACCAATGTAGAGAGGAAAAGTTTTTCTCAATCATTCCTTCTATAGCAAAATGCCATTAAATCATTATTCCTACCAAACCAAACAAGCAGCACTGTATCGTCATAGGCAAATGAACATTCTACAAACAACAAAACGGACACAGCAAGCTTCAACAATGAAAGAATGCCAGACCATACCAAGCAACATAATATAAATAACAATGTGTAATCAGCATTCGATCCTCCTCGTAAAATTGGCCCGGTTCATATCAGAAGATGTAGTCGGGCAGCTGAAGGGGAAACCGAGCTACTTCGACTGCAAACGGGCTTCCTTTTGCGTCCACCAATCTGAACACAGTCACGAAATGAATATCTTCATGCAATGCAACATTTGAATACAATATTTAACCAAATATGCAACCCATGAAATGCAGAATTTTACATATATAACAACAAAAAATTATTTTCAGACTACACTTCCCCTGTGCTCTTCAATAAGTAAAGATGCAACTGCAGGCAATCATGATTATTAACTAATTGTAGTTTCTTTTATCATAATTTAATTTTTTTCTTGCCTTTTCTACTTCAGGTCTACAAAACAGCAGTTCAAGTTGGCCAAGATAAATTGAATTATCATATTAAGATGAACAGATGCAATAAGCAATTTTTGGGGTGAGCTGCTTTTTTTTTTTTTTTCTTTTTTTTTTTTTTAATGATAAGCAAGAGGAAACTGATGTTTAAAGTCCCTCGCTGTCTCTCTGTCTCCGCTGAGGAAAAGTGAAAAAGCTTTTCGATGCTATCTTTGGATGGGTTACCTCAAGGTTGTGTAAGCCATGAGCCATCACTTCCCTTTCCCTTCTGGGACAATTAGGAACTCCGGAAAAGAGAGATAGACGTAATGCTTTTTAGACCAGGAATATAAACATACTCTGAAACTCAAACTAGAAACTCCTCAATAATGTGAAAAGTGTGTTCAAATAGCAGAGAAATTTTTGGTGTACCTTCCAGGAACAAAAGTAAATGAACCTTCAATAGATCCCCGGGAAGCCTGTAGAGATGAACAACTCTGGTAGACAAATTCTTCCTCCCCAGGGCGAAGTAGTGGAAACTGCAGATAAATTCAGGTACGATCAAATACAGAATGATCCAGGTGAAAAGTTAATATAAAACAAGTACAAGTTAACTATATCTTAGATGAACCTCCCATAACTAATTTCAGAGGTATGCCTGCACATCAGACCCAAAAAAATATGGCCTTTCAAATTCAAGTCTTAGGGTATGATTGTTTTGAGAACCAAAGTCTTTTAGGGCCCTTTAAATTCAAGTCTTCTAAGAGAGAGCTTGATTTGGGATTATAGTGGAGAAGGGCTTGGATGAATTATAGAAGGTTCAGAAAGCTCAATTCTCATATCTTGAACAGCTGATGGAACAGTTATTTGACAGGGTCGCCGAAATTATTGCCTCCACAGCTGAACAACCACCATCATCTTTGGAGGTCCAAGCAGATTCAATTGAACGACCTCCCAAAAGGAGCAATTCTTTTATGCTCACTAGACTATTGATCCCGAAAAAGTTCACATGGCTATTCTAGCCATGGAGGGAGCCGTAATGAACTGGGGACAATGGGTATTGCATCGTAACCTTAATGTAATGTGACCCTAATTCACGGGAGAGCTTCTTAAGTGTTTTGATGAAAATCCCCTCTACTGTGTCTGCATGTTTGGGACAATGGTGAATACTGCATAATGGGGTTTGGTGGATGCCTACAAAGATGGACTTATGACTCAAAGGGAACATATGATGGGTTTGACAGATGCACATCTGCATAGTGCGTTTTTTACAAGGTTTGGATCCTAATATTATGTTTATGTTAAAAAAAAATGTCATCGCCGAGTTGTGCAACTTGTCACCACCTGCCCTGTTGCCAGGTCGTGCACCGAGGCAGTCGATTTTTCACCATGAAACAAGGAAGATTTGGGGGTTGATACAGTTCATTATTGTCTTACTATTATAGTGAAGGCCTTTTGATTCAGCTCTTTAATAGACAGACTACAGAGTGGGTTTTATTGCTTGCAGGTAAGTTAGGGTCTAGGTTTTGAGCCTTATTTATATAGCGTTGGTTTTATGTCGTTAGATCATCCAGCAGAATCATCATGTTTACAGTCTTAGCTTGGGCATGAATTTTTTAATGTGATCATTCAACAGAATGTTTATTCACATTGAAATTTGTGTGCTCAAACCATGACTTCATCAAAAAGATTATCTAATAAGTGAGAAACCAACCTTTCCAATCACAGCTTCTCCATTTACATCAGAAACAATAGCATCATTAGCATGTATAAGCCAGTGCCTCCAATATAATTGGCATGAGTTGAAGGTGACCCCATTAACGACACATCCATCAGATGAAAGAGACATGCGGATTGAATAAGCAAATACAAACTTTTCTGATTCATCTTGAAGGTTACTGTACTCAGGAACAAGTGTAGCGGAAGCACGAACCTAAGATGAAATGGAAGTATAAGATCCAATACATAATAAAGCAAATTCAGACTAACTAGGAAGTCAAAACTAGACAAATATTGCATGCTCAGAAATATTGATTAGAAGAATATTAAGGGAAAGGGACAGTGTGCAACATTGCAATGTGCAGAACTGCAGATATCATATCTTATCAAGTCTTTTATATCACCATACTGGAGCATGGTTTGGCTAACAAGAAATCAAAACCACATAGATTTTCACCTACTTGTAGTAAACCTATCGATCGCCAGACAAAGTTTGACCAAGTGCCAAGCTTAAAATTTTCAAAGGGAAATCTATTATTACACAGGAATTCGTTAGACTATTAAAAAAGCATTAAAAAAA
The DNA here is from genome assembly GCA_026898435.1 of Prunella vulgaris. Classification (NCBI taxonomy): domain Eukaryota; kingdom Viridiplantae; phylum Streptophyta; class Magnoliopsida; order Lamiales; family Lamiaceae; genus Prunella; species Prunella vulgaris. Next base: position 55,033 of record JAPKLY010000810.1, on the reverse strand, counting down.
ATGAGAAGTTCCACAAGCAAGATAAAATAATGGGTATAAGATTAAAGAAATTTTCAGCAAAATGGCTATGCTTCAGAAATCCATTCTATTTCAAGTTGCAAAAGTTTACTTAAAGATAGACTATCTTCAATTCTTCATATGATTAAAATCCTGCATTCAAGGATTTGAAAAATGTTATAAGAGATTAAGAGAGAGGAGAGAGAGAGAGAGAGAGAGAGAGAGAGAGTAGCAGCTGATTTCTCAAGTTTCAATCCTCAGACTGAAGGATCTCAAAGACCACTCATAAAATTCCTAGTGGATTTTGGATTTATGCATAAACCAAGATTTTGGATTTGACATAAAATTAAATCCTACTCCACTCAAAATCCCAAGACAGACACATCTAACTATTTATCAGGATTTCAAAATACCCTAGATATTAAAAAATCGGTATTTTAAGAAACCGCGTAAAACCCAAAACAAACATCACCTTAGAGAACTAGAATGCATTGGTTACCTACCTTAACACCATTTGTTATGGCACATGAGCAGAGGGGTGGTTGTTCAGGGAACAGATTAATACTTCGAATCTTTCCTTCTTTGCGAACCCCAATAATGCCCTCTTGTAATCGTCGACCATGTTCTTCAAGCCACAACAACATAGCATCCTGCTGTTGACTACCTTCTGGATCATTGATAGAACTGATCAATGCATCTGGAACACAGGGCAGCATTTCTTTGTCAGTCAGAAGATTCCTCGTGCCAACAAAAAGTTTACCACTACTACAGTTCAAAAAGAAAATCTTTTCACTGTAAGTAGAAGAAGCTGCAACAACAATAAACTTTGTTCTGCTGCTGAACCCGAGCTGATGCATTATCTCCCTCGTGTCTTGTATCACTTGGCTTAACGGTAACAAGACCACATTCACCAATTGATCGTAAAAGGCATAACCACCAATGATACCCAATAAACTTGAAGGTAAGCTTCCACTAAACAATTCATCAGGCAGGTCTTGGCCATCACAAAATCGATAGAGTACCCTAGTTGGAAGAGGCAGTTTTACTTTTAAACTATTCTCGAAATCCTCGATATCATCTTCAGATGCACCTTTGCGCAGAGTAGGTAAAACCTCCGGAAAGTTTAAAGCCAGCCATTCCTTAAGTCTGCTCCAACATCGTTTGGCTCGTATAACAAGGGGCCACGGGTACATGGAAAATCCTTCTCGCCATGCCCCATAAGCTGCCTAAACATGGAATGTACACTCAGTCTGATTGAAATGGACTTCCATCATATATGCTAAATTCACTCCACTAACAAGTAAAACCATTTTCAATACTATCCCTTAAAAAACAGTATGAATTATGCCAAAGATAGTAATAATAAAATAATTATCCATGCCTTTCAACACAGAATCTTATTCAGATGCAAGTTGTGAAAAAATCGAAGCGAATTACCAATCAAAGCCCCCTATTCGCAACTCAAAATTAGGTTTTCCGAGAGAAATAGAATTGCAAGGCGTCAAATAGGATCCAATTTCAAAAGGTAAATAACATACTAAAAACAGTAAGACTGACCTTGAAAGAAGGGGCGGGATTGCCATCGGGATCGAGAGGCGAAGTGAGATTGAGATCGCGCGAGCAGAATTGTGCCCAGAGGGAGTCGTCGGAGGCCCAAATACGAAAGCTTCTACTGAGGCAAGAGACTGAGGCGGCTTCCAGAGGGTTCAATTTGGAGAGAATGACGTGCATCGCCAGCCCTCCCACGCTCTCCAAACTCATGATTTTGTTGCTCCTTCACCACTTTATCGATGGATTTTGAGGAGATTGTTGGCAAAATGTCTAGTGGGTAGAGAGAGAGAGATGACTTGTGCCCAAATGTGTGGTTCTTTCCACTGTCAATTTTTGTCGTGCAAAGAGAAAACGTTGATTTCAGTTTTCTGGAGAAGGCTGTTATTGTTTCAGTGCAAATGAAGATGCTTTCTGTTCTAAGGAAGGAAGGAAGCGATGATCTGACGTTTAATGGATCACACGTTTATTTTGTACTATTCCAAGGAAACTTATCGACTTATCATAAATATTTTGGTTTTATAATTTATTGAGTGACTAATTTTTATTGGGTGACACTATTTATACCCCAAATTCTTCTAAACATATCTCAATTATTAAATATATTCAATTTAAAATAATAAATTAATTTAAATTACTAAACATACCCCATTTTTTATTAATATATTTTTTTTCATAAATTTTATTTAATTAAATATATTTAATAATTGGGGTATGTTTAGAGGAATTTGGGGTATGAATAGTCGCACCCTTTTTTATATTAAACGTAATTTTTTAAGTTGTTCAATTTTAATTTTATTTTTGTTAAAAAAGTAAAAAATATGTAATTTTTTGTCATATATGATATCATGATTGAATTTGGAACTTTTTAACATTCTTATTAATATTTTGTTATCCCTCCATTCCACTATATATTTTTCAATTTGTTATTTTTGTCCGCTCCACTATAAAGTTCTTATCTACTTTTTTTTTAGAAACTATTATTTACTTTTTTATTATTATTTTTATTATTTTTTACACAATTCACATTACTTTTTTATTTTTTCCATCAAAGTACTTATATTTTTTTTTACTTTTCTTTTAATCCGTGTGTCAAAAAGTAATAAGCAACATCTAAAGGGACAGGTGGAGTGTTTTATATTAGTATTTTAGTAATTTGAAAAAGTAAATGAAAACATACAAAACGGGAAAACAAATTGGCACCCACTTCAGCATGGGTACTACAAAAATGCCCCAAACTCAATAATCATGTGCATTGTACATGATAAAAAAATAGTGTTATTTTTACTTTTTTTTTTTGTGAAAATGAGATCAAAATTGAACAACATAAAAAATTATAAAACCAAAATCAAAAGGTTCAAATTTTTAGGAACAAAAAATGAATTATGAGGAAAAAAAAACTTTTTATCTCTAATCTTGCTATTCGTTCATTAGTTATTATCTTGATATTCATTCATTAAACTATTTTTTTTAATATTGATATATAATCGAAAGTAATTGAAGGTGTGATATACAAATCGATGCAAAATGCATTCATTTAATAATTACAATTATTTTTACTGAAAAATATGGACTAATTATATTTAAAAATGTAGATTGATTACGTTGAAAATTTTAGATGGTAAGTGGTACGATGTAATAAAATATGAGCAATTATAATATAATTGGAAAACTAATACTAGTTATAGTAATATTATTATTTGATAGACTAGATAAATAATTGATATTTAAGACATATTAGATTCGTTTAGTTTAACTTATCTATATCAAGTTACTTTTTCCCTCTCAGAGGCGTTTTCACCTCAACAAATATACAGTTTTTAGAGAAAATAGAATGATGTGTAAATTTATATTATTAAAATAATAAATTTAGTTTGATTGAATTTAAAAACAATGACATTTTGTGTAAATATATGAATATTGTAAATATAAAATTAAAGTAATAATTTTCATTTATATGGTGTGCAAACAATTGTGAAACGAACAAAAAAGAAAAATATGTAAACAATTATGAAACAGAAACAATATTTTATTAAATAAAATTTAACAATTCCATACAGGTTTTGATATTAAAATAAAATAATACTATCACTTAATAAAATCAGTAATATCATTCAATAAAAAAAGCTATATCATTATTGTCACTAATAATTTATTACCTCCATCACAATTGAAGTTTCTCATACCATTTTCATCAACTCATTTCATTTGACACAAAATTAATATTAATTACAAATCAATTCCGTATAAATATATATTTATATTTTTATATATAAAAAATATTTTTATACAAATATTATAAATTAATTTATAAATATTGTCACATTTTTAAATTAATGAAAATACCTCAATTTATTTTTGGTAAACTACTTGTGACATATCTTTCTACATGTATCTCAACTTCTACTAGTAGTAGTATATTTTTAGTTGTGTGTGAAAGATTCATACAAGAGAATTGCGTAATTTTACCGCTTGCTTGTTAGTCGGAATCATCATATATCATATAACCAAAAAACGCAGAGAACAATATATATAGCAAAAAGCATAAATGAAAAATATAAACAAGATATAAAAATGGTATTTTCACAGCATAATTCAGTCATAAATCCAGAAATTTAAAGCAACTATTTTAAAAAAAAAAAAAAAAAAAAAGAGAAACAATACTTCAACAAAAAGCAGAATTATTAGCCTCGTCGATGGATTGCCAGGTTGCAAGAGCTATTGTTTGGCTTTGGTGCAATTCTTCTTATATCCCTTCCCTACACACGCTGCAAATATACCCCAAATTTAGATTTTGACTTGGACGTCCCCAAACTAAATTTTACGTTGTTTCAAATATAATAAAGCAATAAAGTTAGGAAAAACCAATGAGAATAATTTATATTAAGCAAATAATTAATAAAAAACAAGCAGGAAAGCAGTTTTTTTGTACATTGAAATATTGGGATAATAGTGTTTTTTATGTTTTTTTTATATACTTATTTACGTGGAAAGGTCAAATTGTTAATAGACGCTGAATAGTCATGGGACATGGAATCTTAATTTTCCGATGGATAAAACGACCTATACACCCGACACCCACGTCTCGAAAGATGCTGCATTTGGTGAAACCCACGTGTTCGCTCATCTCCGACCCGTGGCCAACACACATTTCAATGTACTCCAAGTGTCTGCATGTCACACACATGGTCAATGTTACATTAAGAGTAGACCATGTGTCAGCATGTCACACACGTGGTCGACATTACATTAAGTGTAGACCACATGTCCGCATGTAGTCGACTTTACATTTAGTGAAATCCACGTATCCACACGTGTCCAATCTTTTTTGTCGACGTTAAGATTTTGTGAAATCCACGTGTTCGCCAGTCAATGCCACATTTAGTGAAATCCACGTGTAGCGCGAAAAATCTTCTCCAACCCACCCTCCCCCCCAAAGGATTAACCTAACCGAACGTAAAATTGCACCAAACGATTACTTGTATAAAATTCTTTTATCACCATTGTAAATGCAGAACATAACATCAGATAACCTAACAAGTTTGACGTTCATCGGTAAATCATTGTAATTACCGACCCCTGGGACGTTATTAATTAAAGCACAAGTAATTTTCTGGGTAAATTCCAAAAATGAATATAAAAAAACACCAGTAAAGACCTCAAAAATCCCATTTTATATTAAAAAATTGAACCATTAGGTATTTATGCAATAAACAAAACCGTTTGTTTTTAACTTGAAAGTTAACTTTGGATCAAATCAATCAGCATTTCGACTAATGGAACGATCGTCTGCACTAGGGTCGAGTGATTCGATCAGCACAATACATAGGCTTGAACTCCAAAGTTTGATAGGTTTTTGTGTCGTTTAACCCAGAAATGTCGACATTAGCATTACTAGCAATTTCATTAATGATCATTGTTTAGTTTGTGTAGTGTGTAGATCAAGTAGTCACCCTAACTTCTAGGGTAATTTTACCATATTATTATAGGGAAATCACGCTATATATACAATCAAACCCCAATTATCAATGAACCAAGGCAAAAAGTATCAAATCAAAATTGTGAAAACTTCATTTGGCTCGTTGATTTAGGAAGGGTTTCCTGACCTAACTTTTGACCTCTTTTTTCTAGAGTAAATATCATAAGTGTTGAGATTTTATCAGAAATTCGACCGCGGGCGCTCTACTTGTTACGTGTTCCACAGTTAGTGAGTTGGAAGAAGTCGGGCACTAATAAGATTGTAAAAAGGATAACATGAACCAATTTTGTTTCATCTAATCTGTTTGTTCGTCTTGATATATTGATGGAAGAATTAGGATCATGACTTTGAGAGTGTTTTTTAGGTTAGTGATTCTTTGTTAAGTTGAATCCTCTAGAACGCACCAAGTTTTAACTTCAAATAAGCAAATGTTTCTTTCAAGTACATTAGGCGACTTGGTTTATTGTTTAAATATCTACTTTCCCGTTTGGGAAAATATATCAGGAGAAAACATATAATAGAACTTATCAAGCTTTAGGGGACATTAAGTTTACAGATTTAAAGATACAAATTACTACTAGCTAATAAATCAATAGTTTAAAAAGAAAAAAGGGGAGGGGGTAAAACCTGTATAATCTAAGTATCTCTATATATAGCTATCAACAGAGAGACACAGATGATTGAAGAAGTATTAACAGCAACATCTACCATTAATTTTCCTTTTTAGGGTGTACCAAGACAAATCATGAAAAAAATAATGAGAAGCAAAATATTATGATGCTAAAAATGAATGAATGCAAATATAAATTGAGAAAAAACAGAAAAGGGCAGGTAAAATAACACGTAAGGAAGACACTGTAACAGAAAACTAACACAGAAGAGCACATTCCATTGTCGAAAACAGAGCACAAGAACCTATACCGATACTTGTCTCTACAGTAACCAACCTTGAAATTCACTCAAGTTAGACCTACAGAACACGACTCAGTACCAAACACATAAAAGAGCCTACGGGTCAAAATTCCATCATCACTAGTGCCTAAACATCCTACCAGCACTTCCAGCCAGACACGAGAGATGGCTAATGAAAAAAAGGAAAAACGAATCCAAGTGATGTGCGTAGAAAGAGTTGTACAGAAACGCCATTGAAAGAACTAAGGGTATGTTTGTTTTGGGACTTAGGTGTGCGTAGCAAGTCATGACTTTGAAATCCTAGGATGTGAAAATCTTGATGAATAGTAAAAATATGTTTGTTTTGGGATTTTGTAAGGGAAGAATGTTACTTTATGTCAAATCAGAATATGATAATGATTGATATTCTAGGTATAATGATAGTTATAATAGATATTTTATGAGTGTTGTATTGGAAAGAGTAATAATAGGTATAATAAGTATTTTTAGGTGTAGATTGAGTTTGAGATTTGAAAACCGCATGTTAAATCTCAAACTCGTGTGGAGCATGATCGCAAAGTCCTACGTCCATCCAAGTGAGTCCAAAACAAACATACCCTAAATAATAGTCAGCATAAAGTGCAGCATTGCCTGTCCTAACGCACTTAAGGAAAAATATTGTTGAAACTTGAAAGACAAAAGGTCAGATAAGTTTGTTTGTAAAAGAAGAAATAGTGAGTAGTTTTATTGGACTTAGAGCACCTTTTACCCTTGCCCAATCCCGGAAGGCTGCAAAACGCGAGAAATGAACATTTCAACATGAGGTAACAAGAAAAACCTAGGGACTCATAGAAGTCGAAGCAAATTTAGGCATGTATATCCCCATACTCGGTACTATAATAACACGCAAAGCCAGTTGAAACCTAAATACTACCATCCTACAGTCAAAATACTACCATCCTCTCCATCATACAAACGCATAAATGTAAATTAGAGAATAGGAGTTTGTTTAGAAAAAAATCAAAAAGCAGCAGCTGAACAGTCCCTAGAGATGAACACTGAGACGAACTGATTTTCCCAGAAAAATTTGGCAAAGAGCCCAACCCCCCCCCCCCCCCCCCACACACACACACAAACAAGACCTTACCCAAAAAAGAGAAGAGCCCAATGGTGAAGATATTTTATTGAAGAAACCATGTCATTTTGCAGAGGGTAATCCAGAAAAGAAAATACTACATATGAATTACAAATTAGAAATTTGATGGATGCGAAAAAAATCATTTTTAAAAAAATCAAACCATGCAGGATTAAAATTTCATGGTTAGCTTCTTACTAAATTAATAAAACAGTTGGAACACTTTGAAGCAATGAAATGCACCACAAAAGGTCAAAAATTCAAAAAGTATTTTATACTTCAAATCTCTTTATGGCCTCTAGAAATTCAGTTGGGGGAATAGTCATTTTATAAGCAAAACCGAAAGATATCCATGACTTGCTCACATAATCTCATAAATGCAAGAAATGAAGCATAATTCTTCATTAACTATACCCTTATGATGATGTTTGTGTTCTTCAACCATCAACTTAGAATCTGAAGGCCGAGAAACTATTGTGGCTCGATCATTGGCCAAGTCCCAAGTGTCAGTGCTGCTAATACAGCTTGCTGGAACCGTCATAATATTTAAGTTATAGATATGGCTGGCACACAACTCAAAACTTTAACACATAAAGTAAGTCTTTTGAGCACATTAGTTCACCATTATCCTATCCCAGATTAGATAGCAGCATATCAATCTATTTGTAGGCCCAGGAAATTCTTACTGCAAGCCCAAAAAATGTCTATTCTGACAAAGGTGATACTTCTATAACCAGCACTTAACCACTAACACTGCCACAAGGCCCAAAACTGAAAGTTGGCACACTAATTGACAGTTCCAAAAAGCCATTCCTACAGGTAACCGGGGTTTTACTTCACAAAGAAACTACCAACATCACCAGTATACTCCAGATGAAGCAAAAAACTTGCTCAATCCCAGAGTTACACACACTTCACTTTGTTCTACACACTAATCCTTACTGCTGAAGCAGCCCTACTGCCGCATATGGGTATGTAAACTACTTAACTGACCAAGAAACCTCCTACTAAGCAATTAACATTCCAGAACCTGAGCCTCCTATTAAACACCTAAATATCAGAAATGTGTTGCAGCACAGGTAAAGTAAACAACATACATATTGACATAAGCATGGTTCAAACAGTACTAACTAAAGGATTGTGGCAACTCAGCCAAAGAAAACACACACACACACGGAGAAATAAAAGGCAAAAGCAACTAATAAAGGCATACAATACCTGTTGAGGGATGTGTTCATTGATTTCCAGCACCCTGCCCTGGTTGATTACCAGATGGTTGATGAATTTGAGATAGAAGATTTGCTGCAAATAACAGTGTTGACTTATAGCGTTCATTTTTATCAGCCTCAGTTTCAGCACCATCCTGGATGGCCCCAAATGGAGCAGCAGTCTGAGGTGGCTGATTTTGAGGTGAGATCTCCACATCAGAATGTACTGGCATATGGTGCTGCGGTTGGTGAACACCATTAAAATGCAGTTGATTAGATGACGGCACAGAATACGTCGATTGCTGGATGACAGGTGGATTACACAACCTATTATCTGGTCCATTTTCAATTCCTTGACCCCTGAAAACATCCTGAGAACCCCCTTGTTGATAGTGCTGGTTGAGTTCTGGTGCCACTGAAAACTGTGTATTTTGTAAGGGAATCATAGGTGTCCTTTGCCTAGATGAAGTAGCACCTTGAGTTTCCAAGTTCGTTGCATGGTCATGAACCTGGATGTTCGAATTGAATCCTTGGTGGAAGTGAGATGGCTGTAACTGTGGGTTCATCTGTCCACCGAACTGTGGTGGAAGCTGAGCATTTTGATCCAGGGTATGGTGTTCATGCTTCCAATGGGCCCTATTATCAGTACCATTAGGAACATGTGATGGTGGGCCAAGCGCAGAGGGGGCCTGCAGTAATGATTGTGTTTGTAAACCAGAAACATTATTAGACGGAAGCAGCGATGTTAGAGTAGCAATAAGTTCAGGGGTCAAAGCTATGCCAGCTTGGCTTGCTACTGTTGTTGGAGGTGCAACGGGTTGCGCAGGGAAAGAGCTAGTCAAAGGAACAGGAGCTTTTGGTGGCATCTTTGGATCCTCAGGCAACATCCTAAAATTATCCATAGGTAAAATCCATTCCTCTGGTTGCTCAGAACCATAACCTGAGGGTAATGGGGTAATGTTATGTGGATCTACATGCTGAGGATGAATTGACCGTGGATCAACGCTGATGCTACTAGGGGCTACTTGAGGAAACTTTAGAACTACTCCATAAAGGCGCTCTGGTCCAGAAACTTTAAGAACTTTAGTCAGGAAATCAGATGGAGGCACCAAAAATAAGGTAGTGCCATCATCAAATTTTGCAACTCCAGCCCTATCTTTTGAACCCAGGTATCTTAGGAACTCTGTATATGAAGCAAAATCCTCCTCACTATCAGGCAAAAAGAAAACTATATCAAACCCAGTAGCATCCTCATAATGCGTGCTTAACAAGTCCAGTCCAGTTCGTGAAGAGCAATTAACCACATCAGGACTGCAACCAAAAGAATATCCAAATACAAATTTATAAGGTAACAATAATTATCATAAAACACAATCTATAATTGAAAACTCGCATGGGAATTTACAAAATGAAGCCAATATACTGGAGAAAATTGCAACCAATAATCTGGAACTAGCATCCACTTACTACTATATTAGCAATTTCAAAATGCTAATAGGCTTTACCATGGAGGGCATGGTTTCTTTTGTGCTGCGGATCTAGACCTCAAGAATGAAAGGATATTATATAATATTATAAAAAGTTCAAAGAGAGCGTGCTAGCGTGTGTGACTTGGCCTCATGAAGACATTAACAACTGAATCTTAAAAGTTGAATCTGAACTATAAATATTGCATGATCAAACATCTTGCAGGATTGCCATATTTTTTAGTTCATTCATGGAAACACGACTAAAAATTTGTAAATCTATCTACCTACTAAATCCCACAAGGGAATTGCGTCAAGGTGGCAGACAAGACAACTATATTTTGGCTTTTCCATCAATTAGATGAGCCCATTGCATTGGACCCATGACCCGATTCCAACCTCTTATTCAAAAGCCAAGGATCTTGGTGTAAAGAATAGTTAGACAAGGGACACAGCAAGCCAATACATTCTTATCATACATCAAATTTAACTTCTAATAGAAGAAAACAGAACTCATCACCAAAAGATTTTGACAACTGAAAAATTCATACAAGTAAACTCCATATTATCCAACTTAAGCAAGTCAAATAACAAAAAAGTCAGAAACCACACTTACATCTCAGTAGCAAGCCCTTCTCCAACAGGAACACACCGAGCACGACAAACTGGTGTGCCACCCTTTGCAATAAGACCCCGCCATTCATGACGCTGTCCAAGTCCACCATTAGCGCCCCTTGCTAGAGAATCAGATGTTCCTTCACTTCTTACTAAATGTGGCCCATATTTCTCATCGAATTCTGTTCTGTCAGAAGGTAAAGCTGCTTCAAACCTAGACCTTTTAGATTCTCTCTGAAGCTGGTTAGCATCAAAAACATCCCATGGCCCAGATGTAGATCTGTTTGGAACACTAAATCCTGCTGAAGGAGAAGGAACAATTCCAGGGGTAGGAGATGCTCTTTTCCAAGATGGTCCTCCCATCAGAGCTTTGGGACTTGGATGAACAGCTGCTAAGTCAATAAGTTCCTGGCCATGACCCGGAGCTTCAAAGGTGCTATGAGGACCAAAGGGTGGCCTCAAATATAGATCAGGTCCACGATTTACAAAGGATGATGGGTGTCCAGAATTATTGCCCAGTAAACCAGGACGGTTAAGACCAAGAATGTCCATCTGAACTGGATGAAGTGAATATTCTCCAGGAAATTCGCCGTTGAAGTACTCTATTAATATTCTAGGATCATTAAAGAGTTTTCCCTGCAAGCCCTCTTTTGCACGCTTTGCTTCTTCGACGCTTCTAAACTCTACAAAGGCATAACTCTTTTCACTAAGTGTCTTTATTCTCTCAATTTCCCCAAACAAAATCAGCGCATTATGAAGCATATCTTCTTCGATAATAACAGACTGAGGATATCTTATCCACAGAATTTTACTAAACGTTGCATCACCATATTGCGATCCTACTGCTGGGAAATGCTGCAGCAAACACCAGAAAATGTCAAAGAAGATAACTGAGTTAATAGTGAAAGTGCAACCATTCATACTGCAAATTAACTTGGGAATATGTTTGTAGGAACTGGCAGGTATTAATAATTTACTATAAAACAAATCATAAGACCACAAGAATCAACTTCTTGTAGACAGTGCTGCTGCAGTGAAGCTACTAGAAAGGCTATGTATTTGGATTAACCTGATTTCATCAAATATATTCAATCCTAAGAATTAATGAATTTCTCATAATATACACATGTCCATAAAAGCAGCCACTTACATGTTTCCTTTTGATCCCAGAAAGATTAGGCTCAGGATAATTGCCTGAAGAATCATGTCCCATCCAGTGAAAATCAGAACCGAAATTCCTACCAGGGAAATGGCCTTCACCATGCTCCTGTAAGATTTGTAAGCAAACCAAAGTTTGAGTGCAGATATCACATTAGTAAAACTCAATCTTACCATCCTTCAGCATGGACAAGTGAAATAAAAACTGAAGTAACATAATCAGATGATAAATGATACACACTTCCCACATGAGGCAGAAGACAAAGAAACTTGTGTTCCATCAAATGACCAATAAATTAATATGGGATCATAAAATTGAGATATAACTGGTCCTAGAGACTAACAGATCAGCATCTTGAAAATTTTGAACATACTCTTTTGGAAGGTTGTGATCTAAGATAATCCACGCGAATCTGACCACCACCAATTCGTTTCCCGTTCATACTCTTCAGAGCCTGAGTAGCATCCTCTAATCCAACATAATCAACAAATGCAGTGTTCCGATCTCTATGGAATCTAAAATCCTGGATTTGACCGAATTTAGCGAACTCATTCTCCAATTCTTCTTTAGAGACAGATTGGCTTATTCCAGCTACCCACAAGCTTTTACATGGTTTAGCCTGCATGACATAGAAGATTAGTCAAGCAACCTGAAGAGTAACACATAAGAGCTTTTAGAAACTTCACAGTTCACACACAAGGGAGAAGGCTAAGTGACTAGCATGATCACTGTTTTTTAAACATAATTAGCATATGATCAACACAACACACATTAACTCAACACTTAACATACTTCATTATATTTGCCATTAAGTATGCAAAATACACCCTTGGCAGGTTAAACATGCAAGTCTCATGAAGAAAACATGAAGCAACGGCACATATTAACAGATGGCAAGGTATGGTGGTGCATATGTCCAGGAATTCTCAAGTAAAGCTTTGCACACTACAGGAAAATGCTGATGTACATGCAAAAAAAAAAAAAATAGGTAGGCCTCAAATGTTGAACAAACCCTAAGAGAAACCTTAATTTGTGTTTGCAACTTGCAATGAGGAATCTACTTGAAAGGCAAGAGCAACTTTGGTTTATATATATAATCATGAGACAAGACGTAACCTATCTAGTTGAGTCAAACTAATACCAAGACATCAGCAGCATCATAGGCTCCTCCTGAATGAGGACCGCTAATTAAATTTATTTTTCCTCAAGAGATTTTTAGTGCTTTTACAATCTGTAACAATTAGCTGATTTTCACAAGTTTTTACTTCATAAGCTGCCAAAAGTCATAATTTTTATCATTCTTTACTCTTGTTTATTACTCCTTTCATCCCTGTGGAATTTGCACCTCCAGAATTTCACATTATATAAGAAAAAGATGTTTTTTGAATAAAGTAATGACATATAGGTAAATATGTGTATAGTTTTGTAAGTGCACGCAAATCAATATTTTCTTTTTTCAAAGTGGACAAATTGGTGCGGAACGTTAAAATGAGTATGCAAATTTCTCTGGAACGGAGAGAGTGTATTGGTAACATCAAGGACAAAATTACATTGTTCGTTGTGGGCCCTATAAGTGCATGGGTCTATAATATAGTAAATACAACTCTATTTCATACAAGTTTTTGTCAATTAACAACTTGTCAAATCTTAAAACTAGTCATCCTTTTCATGGTAGGTTAGTTTTCCATCAATTCATCAGCATCAAAGTAGAATTATTAGGACAAATAGAGCTTTTGGATTCACCGCATTGTGTATTTATTATTTAACAATTAAAAATGAAACTCTTTCTTTGAGGTTTTGTTAAGTTGAATCATGAATGAAGCAGATCCTTTGTGGAATAATATGTTACAGTATGTGCAATTAGTAATGTAAATACTTGATAAGTCACTTGACTTCGTTGGGAGTGACAAACTGCTAGAACTTCTAATATCAGATTTTTCCTCCTACAAAGAAATCTTAATCCTTGTGGTCCTAAACTGTAGGCCCAGAATAAGTGCGTTGAAATTGTTCCAGAAGTCCGTTACATGTTTTGCTGTACGCACTTGTTCAAAAAATTATATTCCCTTTTTTAAATTGTGAGAAAATAAATTGATAATAACCTCGGCAGTTTATCTAGATGAACCACTTGTTGATTTGGATTATTTTAGATTGGCGATTAGGAATTATGCGTTCTGTGCAATGTAATTAATCTTGTTTGATAGGGAATTTTAGTAAAAACTTGTGAAATATTCTTCCTGAGTTCTAATATTCAGCAGTTAAAACGACACACTAATTACCACCAACTGTAGTAGAATTTCAATTTCGTCACTCAAGAATTTGTTACGATTCAGATTCAGATTCAGATATCAGAATCCCATGTTAATAAATTTCCAAGAAGACGAAATGGAGATACAAAATAATATTGATGTTTAGATTGAATTTACTGCAGGGATGCACCCAAAATACTCTTTTGAAGGGAAATGTTTTTTTATCCAAATCAATTCACTTGAAAGAATTAATGCGCTCGCAGACACACACGCACAAAAGCAACATTACAATTGAAACCCTAGTCATGAACATTTATATATCATTAGCATCGATTCTCGCTTGACAGATCTGAAATACTGTAAAATTTTCAGAATAGTAACTATATTGAAATTCGATCAATAAATTACATAAACAATGTTTCAACCAACGTAAACCAAGAGAAATCAATAAAAGTTCACCAACCGGTTTCGCAAACTCTATTTTAAGGGAATTCCCATGGAGAATGAGCCCCTGGAGACCCTGTTTAGCAGCTATTGCATCCTCCACTTCTTTAAATTTAAGGAATGCATAATTCCGGGAAGAGTAGGTTGTAACGCTATCGATTAGGCCAAACTTGTCGAACAGCGCTTTCAACTCGGCTTCGCTTACGTCTGGTGAAACATTACCGATCCATAAATTATTCGACGGTGGGTTCGTCCGCATCGCATCCCCGCTGCCGCCGTGGTTCTGGGCGAAATTCATGGCCGGTCTGATAGGCGGCGCCATTAGAATAGAAGCGGAGGTTTCGAGAATGAGGATGGGTTTCAGAGAGAGAGGGTAAATTGGGCTAGGGTTAGGGTTTTCAACTGGTCGTCATTTTGATTCGGTTGTGCGATTTATATACGCTGCTTCCCGTGACTCACACACAGCCGATAACACCGCTCTGTATTCGCTCTCAACTCTCCGTATATTTGTAAATTTTGGTCCTCCGATTTTAGGATTATTTCAAATTTTCCTCTCGCTCTACCATTTTGATCATTTTTGTCCATTATTTCTTTGACGCAAAGCCTCGTTTGATAGTGTATATAAAATTAGGAGTGGATTGTAATAAGATTTAGACTTTAAATTGAGGGATATATAATAAATTTTAGTTTCTAATTAAAAAGTATACTTTTTTAAACTTAGTTACATTTCTTTTAAATATGTTACTTAATAAAAATAAATAATTATATTAAAAAAATAGATAAGGTAAAAAAAATAGAGGTATTATGAAATTCAAACTTTTATTTATAAGTATAGTTTATTTTCAGAAATGAAAGGAGAATAAGTAGGGATGACAATTTGACTCGCCTCAATCTGCCCCAGCCTTAACCCGTGTTATATGGGTCGTCCCGCTCCGTGACCCGTGGGTATCATTGTCGCCCTGTCCTGACCTGACCGCCCCGTTTTGACCCGTTTACATTATTAAAATTTTAATATACAAAATATTTATAAAATAATATATTGTTGTTTATTAGTATTTATAGTATAAATAAGAACAAATCAATTAAATAAATATATTTTAGACTAATATATAAACATAATATGAAATATAATAATTGATATCAACATATTTAAAGGTAATTAATTCATGAATATATTATTCATATCATAAATTTAGTTTTTATTTTAAAATATGTAAAATATATTATATAGTATTATTAAAAATAAAAATCTCATTTAGAATGGGTCGACCCGTTCTACCCCGTGACCCACAGCGGGTCGACCTGACCTGACCGTACATAGAATAGGACGCGTCTGGATCTTCTGATACCCGCCCGACCTCCTCCATCGTCATCCCTAAGAATAAGATTCGTGGACAACTCAAAAAAGAAAAGTGAAATCAGATTGGTAGAATATATAGTTTAAGTGATTTAATTTTTAAATAATTTAATTTTTATATTTATATTTGGTAGGGTATATATATAATTTCACCCAAAAAAATGTATTTTGCTAAACCCAATTCAACATCACGAAAATCCATTGCTCCATGATGGATATATCGATATCAGTAAATTTTAAAAATTATAAAAATTTAAGAACAAACATAAAATACATGAATTTAATAAAAGAATTTGAATAAATTTTACAATTGTGATAAATTTATTTATATACACTATTTTTTGGATTTTTTTTCAAAATTCATCGATATTTTCTCGATATCTTTCAATATTTAGTTTAGTTTATGGAAAAAATAAGTGATATTGATATTACAGATCGATATTTTTTATTTTTTAATGAATATTATGGAAATATTATATCTACTCAATATTGGTATCGGCGACTATGAAAAATAGATATATCGGGATATTTTCATCCTTGGCTCCATCATCAAGCCCACAAATCATTTACCAAAACCAATTTAGCATCACGAAAAATCTTTTGCTCCATTAACAAACCCAAGTGAACAATACAAAATACATCGAGCTACAACATTGGTGGTTTTGGTGGTTGCCATTTCTAGCGGTGGTGGTGGTGGTGGTTTTGGTATTGTCATTTTCGACGGTTGAGTGCAACAGCTCCTAGGCTTGCATCTCTGTTTCAGTCACGCTTCAGGCGGAGGAAGAGCAGTTGTCTCCGATGGTTGGTGGTTGCATTACCGGTGGAGGAGGCTTCGGTCTTCACTTTCTTTGTTCATCTCTTACAATTTATCAGCTTCAATGCTCAATTCCGGTTATTCCCTCAATTAATTGAGATTCTGCAAGCAAAATTGAATTTGGAGATCAGTAAATTAGCTTGAATTGGGGAAATTCTAGTCACTACATATGTTTCAAAATTGATGGGGCTTTCAATTGTAAGTTGTAACAATGAAATAAATGAAACAAGCAAATGATGTTTCTTCAACTCTCAAATTCATGGACAATGGTCTTATATCTGTCATTGTTACAATTTTATTTAGAGTACCACCATGGTGGTGAGATCCAAAGTCTACATAAAACAGTGAAAATGTAAGATAAAAGAGGATTTCAACTATCAACCCGATGAACAGTAACATGTCTATATATAGTACATGCTATCAAACACTTGTATTATATATGAATGACACCTTATCTTGCCTATATATGCTTTACCACACGTGGCCAAAGTATATTATCAAACTTATTCATAATATGAAATTTATACTATTATATTTATCAAGTGATATCATAACATTCATTAATATCATTGCACTTATATACTAATATAAATTTAAATTATATAAATATTAATTTATAAGAGCAATAAAATTTAATCTACCAATTTCATCTTACGTCAAATAATTTGCTTGCTTTACCATTTTTATTTTACAAATCATATCAACATAAATAAAAACACAAAACTCAAGTTACATATTTTTCTATGAGAAACATAAACAAAATTAAAATGAAAAAAATTAGGTTAAATTTGGTGGTACACAAATAAGAGATTTTATTTTAATCTTATAAAGAACACAAATATTTTATTTATCTCAATAAATATTTGAAGGACATCTATTCAAATTAATAAAATAAAAAAAATTCTAAAATAAACATTTAGGCCTAATTTGGTAGGGGAGATAAGATAAGGGGTTGAGAAATGATGAGAAAAGAAAAATGGTGGGACCGCCAAGATAAAGTTAGAAAATGTATTTAATATGATGTTTGATAGGATGTATTATAAGTCTTATGAATTGTAATATTTTGTTTGGTAGAAGAAAAAATATATCTAAAAAATTAACAACTACCATGAAAATCGATTGGAGAGTCACTTGGAAATTAACAACCACCATGAAAATAGATCAGAGAGTCACTTGGAAATTAACAACCACCACGATAAAAACGATTGGAATTTAACAATCACGATGGAAAATTAATGGTGATTCCCCAGGTCCAAAATCCAGAGAACTAAAAAAATTATCAACCAACACCATGGAAAATTGAACGAAAATCGATCGGAAAATCAAAACTATGAAAAATTGAACGGAAAGTTGGAGCCAGGGAAAATTGATGCCGGAATTAAGGAGACATAGAAAATCAAAACCAAAATTAATTGAACCAATCGAGTTTGGGGGTTCTGGTTTGGGGCTTCGACAGCAACGATTCTGATCCGGCAGCGATTGGGGCTTCGACGATGAGGCTCCTCCTTATCCCATCGATTCCGGCAGCGAGGCGTTGGTTTGGAGGTTCGACGGCGAGGCTCCCCCTTATCCGTCGATTCCGGCAGCGAGTTGTTGGTTTGGAGGTTCGACGGTCAGGCTCTGGTTTGGAGATCGAGTTTGGGGCTTTGATGCGAGGCTCTGATTTGGGACTTCGACTTCCATGGCTTCAACGTTTGAAGCAAGATTTTCTTAAGCGTGATGTGTATCTGATAATATATCGGACCTTCGAGACGCGATTTCTTTTCTGGGCGTGTAGTTCAAACCGTAGGGAATTGCAGAAAAAATTTGATGACCGTGATAACTCTTGGGCAGCCAAGAAATAATTTTCGACGTTTGGTAGGCCAGAATCTATTTTTTTTCGGGGACTTTTCTGGTCTACCAAACAAGCCCTTAGTGGTTTATTAAAACAAAAATATAGTTTTGGGTCTTAATATACCGAGAGCAATAGTTTAGAGTCATGATTGTAGGTTTTTTCTTAATTAATCATCAATGGGTCAGGCTTTTGACAAATTCCCGGATGCACTTGAATTTTAAGGTCAATTTTGAATTTTTCAAAGCACATTGTTACACGCTGAATTGTGTATTTTTAGTAATTGAGATATTATTGACTTGTTTTTTGAATATTGCTCAAACTTATTCTTGGATTTTATGGGCTGCTCCATTCATGACACACCTACCACAAAGTGATGGTCCTCTGATAAATCTTGATACCCTCATACCTCAATATGATTTGTGTAGTTGGATACTGATGCGGAGGAAGCTCGTGGACTCAAGAATGCTTACAACTGAGTTAGACGAGCCCAGATGAAGAAATACGGCCCAAGCCCAACACGTTGAAAAGCGGCAAGATGAACAAGATTAATGAAGCCTATGCAGATGAGGTCAATATCTCATTTGTCAATTCCAGTGTTTTATCTTTTGTTACCCTTATTTATGTTAATTTGGTCGTGTAGATCTTTAGAGACTATTTCCTAGATGCTTGCAAATTGTTAGGGAAGTTGTTTAGATTATGATTTGGTTGTTAATCGTAGTATAAAGTCTGAGGTACGGATGTTGAGAATTTTCTTATCATCAATGGAAGTTATCTTTTAAACATATCTTGCAAATATTTGCTTCCTCCACGGTTTGCTGAGCCGAGGATTACGTTGGCGAGTTGTGATTCTCATCAATTTGGTACTTTCATTAAGAGAAGCACTGAGAATCACGACATGTTTGGAACTCATCGTGACCTGATAGAACTACTCGAATCACGATCGGATGTTCTGGAAACAAACATCGAGGGAAAGATCGAGACACTTGTTCAAACTATCGACAAGATAGGTGAACAAATGGAACAACTCATGAAATGCCGATCAAGGGACAGCGGATCGTGTGCTTCTTCAAAAATATCAAAGTATCATAACTTGATACATATGGGGAGGAAATCAACCCAACGTATCAACAAACCAGAGAAAGAGAAAATATTCAGTGAGACGATCGACAAAAATTCAAACTGAAGTTAATGTGTCCCACGTTCAACGGGACATACCCTATTACTTGGTTGAGCAGAGCCAATCAATATTTCACACTCAATCAAATTGAACGAGAAGAGAAGGTAGAATATGTAGCCTACTACTTTGAGGGTGAGGCTAACATGTGGTGGCAGTGTATTAACAGGGTGTATCGCATGAAATGGAGAATACTTCGATGGAAAGAATTTGAAAAGAAACTATTGGCACGGTTTGGGCCCTGGGAGTACACAAACTACGATGAGGTATTGGCACATATCAAGCAAACGGGTAATCTGAGAGAATATCAGAGAGAGTTTGAGACATTAGCAAATTGCGTGCATGATTGGCCGGAGAAGGCGCTAGTTGGGGCATGAAATTTGACCTAGCGACAGAGGTACGTGTCTATCGACCCAAAACATATCTAGAAGCGATAGGCATTGTGCGATTAAGAGAAGAACATTTGAGTGTCACGCGAAAAGGATGGCCAGAAATGAGGAAAACTGGTAACACATGGGGGAATAAATGAGGATATGGAGGGTTTGGGAACTCGGCAGGAGCAACACTGAATAACCCCATTAAAAGTATTCCTACGGGAGTTAAACGCTTACCGTGGGAAGAGATGCAAAAGAGGCGAGAGAAGGGGTTTTGTTTTAATTGTGATGAGAAATTCGTTCCTGGACATAGATGTAAAATTAAGCAGGTTTTTCTTATCGAACCTGTGGAATCAGACAGTGATGAAGAGGAGGAAAGGGTGGATTTCATAGAAAGGGATGAAGCCGAAGTATCCGTTTATGCAATTTCAGGAGTTCATAGACCACAGACCATGAAGTTATCCGCATGGATTAAGAAGAAAAGAGTGATGGTTTTAGTGGACAGTGGGTCATCCCATAATTTCATAAAATCGCAGTTGGAACCGTTTAACGTTCGTGTGGCTAGTGAAGAGAGCCTCACTTGTGAACAACTTTATGAAGTAGTCCCTTTTTAAACTGCAAAGAATAGAGGTTAAGGCTGACTTGTTCGCCCTACCCTTGGTGGGTCCATACGTGGTCTTAGGAGCGCAGTGGTTAGGGGACTTGGCGAGGTTGTAACGGATTATAACAGAGGCACTATATGGTTTAAATGGGGTGATGGCTACATTACATTAGTGTCCGGGGTTGACACACATGTGAATGAGGTGGGGCTAAAGAGTATTGAGAGGATACGAAGGGCTGGAGGATAGTGTTACGCCATAAATGTCGGCTATGTGGATACTAATCAAACCAGTAGCAATGAGACACGTGATAAAGGAGCTCACTGGCCTACCTCCTAAAAGGAAATTCAATCACCATATTCCACTTAAGAATGAGGCACAACCGATGAGATTGGAGGATCTAAGTATTTCTTAAAATTGGATTTGAGAGCAGGTTACCACTAAATAAGACTAGTAGAGGAACACATTTACAAAATGGCATTTCGAACTCATCCTGGACATTTTGAGTATTTGATTATGCCCTTCGGTTTGTGTAATGCCCCTGCCACATTCCAAGGAGCAATGAATAGCATCTTTCAAGAACATCTAAGGAAATTCATATTGGTTTTCTTTATGATATCCTTATTTATTCTAGGAGTTGGGAAGATCATTTGCGATACTTACGGGAAGTGTTATCCATTCTAGCACAGCAGTAGTTCCACATTAAGTTATCTAAATGTGCATTCGGGAAGGAATTAGTAGAGTATTTGGGACATATCATTTCATCTCAGGGGGTGAGTGTGGATCACTCTAAGATAGAAACGATGAAGAGCTGGCCGAAACAAAAAAATCTCACGGAATAGAGAGGATTTTTTTGTCTCACTGGGTATTATCGAAAGTTCATGAAAAACTATGTTACTATCTCATGGCTGCTAACGAATATGACAAAAATGGTGGGATTTAAGTGGAAAAATGAGAGTGAAGATGCCTTTGTAAAACTAAAAGGTGTTATGTCCAAAAAACCTATATTGGCGTTACCGCGGTTCGATATGACATTCGAAGTGCATACTGATGCTAGTGGTTATGGCATTGGAGCGGTTTTGGTGCAAGAAGGAAGGCCATTAGCTTTCTTGAGTAAAGCCTTAGGGTTTAGGAAGTTGGAATGATCTGTGTACATGAATGAGATGATTGCAATTGTTAAGGCGTAAGAGTATGACGACCGTACCTTTTGGGGAGAAGGTTTCGGATTGTAACGGACTAGTAACCACTTAAACTCATGCTAGAGTAAAGAACCGAAACAACAAAAGTTTGTTGCTACACTTATGGGCTTTGACTTTGAAATTATATATGAGCCGGGGCGACAAAATGCAGTGGCGGATGCTCTCTCAAGACGAATTGATGTTCCCGAGCTCAACGCTATCATGGGTCCTATACGGACCATCTGGGCTGAAATTAAAGTAGCGTCGAAAGTCGATGAAGAGATAAAGGGGCACCGGGAATTAATGAAGGAAAAAGCTGAGACAATGGAGGATTATGAATGGAGAGATAACCTGCTATATTGGAAAGGAAAAGTTTGGGTGCCCAAACATGGAGACCTACGTAATAAATTGCTGCAACATTTTCATGGGTGAAAAATAGGATGACACTCTAGAATTTACCGCACATGGGCTCAGCTATCTTCTACATTTTTATTGGCCAGGCATGAGAACGGACGTACGAGAATACGTTCTGCAATGTGATGTATGTCAATGTGTCAAGAGTGATTTGAGAAAGCCTATGGGTCTATTACAGCCCCTTCCAATACAGGAGCATATATGGGAGGACGTCACTATGGATTTTATCGAAGGCCTACCTTTGTCGAACGGATATAATGGAGTTCTGGTAGTAGTTGATCGACTTTCGAAATATGCACACTTCATTCCGTTAGTGCACCCGCACATGGTAAAATCAGTAGCTAAATTGTTTGTGGAGTACGTGATTTGGTTACATGGTGTTCTACAATCCACTGTAACTGATAGGGACAAGATTTTTATGAGTGATTTCTGGAAATAGTTTTTTAAGATGCAGGGAACTTATCTGGCGATGAGTTCAACTTATCACCCTCAAACCGATGGGCAATCGGAAGTTACTAACCACATCTTAGAGCAATACCTTCGATGTTTCGTTCATCAAAACCCCAAGCGTTGGGAGGAATTCATACCGTGGGCGGAGTATTGGTATAATACGATGTTTCATGCATCCATTAAGACTTTGCCATTCGAAGTAGTTTATGGTAGTGCACCACCATACTTAGTGAGTTACCCTTTAGGTGAATCACCTAATGCCGAAGTGGACAAGGAATTATATATGTGTTGACCTGGCAAACTAACACAATTAGCACATGGATAATCACCAAGGTTTGGCAGCTCACCTGCGTAGCTCGCCCAAGGGAGCTCGCCCCTATCCCCATGAAGACTCTGGAGCTCGCCCCGAGCTCGCCCCCTATCCCATTGTGAAGACCTCGCCGAGGTCCATCATCGCACGACGCTCGTAAGCCACGCATGGCACTGGAGCTCACCCCTGAGCTCCCCCAAACCATCGAGGCCCACCTCCGAGCTCGCCTAGGAGCTCGCCTGTTAGTCGATAGGACCCCGATGGCGCGCTCTTTTTCCCTCCGTCCGATTTATCCACAAGGGTGGTTTACGGCGAGGTTTTTAATGAGGCCCATCTAGTCTAAGGCATAGTAGTAGGACGAGGCATGACATGGGAAGCAGTGTGAGAGACCAAGACGAGGGTCAGGAACCCTCGTCAACACCGGAAGCCACGTAGGCTTGTAAGGTGCCGTCTCACACTCGAACACCTATAAATAAGACCTCTCTTGTACTATTCACATAATGCAAAATTAATACATTTCCTACATTTTACTTTCTCTCTAAGCCCTCCACTTTCTCTCTCTACATTATCCAAGAACACAAGATTGTTGTTTGGTAGAATTAATCCGTTATAAAGAGCCACATAAATACAACGATTAACAAATTCTATCAACAATTTGGCGCTAGAAGGAGGGTACTCGAACCTGAAAATTAAAAAAATTTCAAGAAAAAAAAATTAGGGTTTGTTGAAGATTTGAAGATTTGAAGGTGTTCTTGATAAAACTCAAGAACACTTGAAGATACACATACATCTTCATCCCTTGAACAAAGAACCCAGATTTCCGGACAAAAACCTGAATTTCCGGATTTTACGAAATCTGCCCCGGATAAGTTTTCAAACACGCGTGTGTACACGAATAAATCGGACCCCGAATAATTTGTCACACGCGAGGCTAGACAAAAATTTACGCAGCTCCACCCAAGCTGGACGACCTCCATCCCGGTAACCTCCCTCCACTCCGGCGACCTGCAGCGAGCTACCCCCTCCGAAATCTGAAAATGGCTAACACTCGAGCCGCCAAAGGACAGGCCTCCGCAGCAGCGGGAAGGTCCAAAGGAGGTGACCAAAACCAGGCCGAGGTGGAGACCTCACGCCAGGTGGTGGAGACCTCACAACCACCTCCCTAGAAGAGCACCGCAGCTCCGCGACCTCCGTGAGTTGTGGTGACCCAGGAAGACTTGGCCCCCGCCCTGAGGGACCTAGCCAGCAACCCCGACGAGCTCCAACGCACCATCGCGACCTTACAAAGGTTGCAGCAGAGGCAGCAGGACGAGCTAGCCCTGGTACCCAGGCGAGCTCCAGCTGCCGAAGCCCGGGAGCAGACCAGGCCCACCCAGGGCACCCAGACCAGGGGGATTACAGCACCCTTCCCACCGAGCAGGAGGCGAGCTCGGCACAAGCTCGCCAGCATAGGGAGAGGACCGGCAAGGCCAAGATGGGGGAGGAGGATCTCGCTCCTTACACCGGAAGGGAGTCGGCCTACACCGGGGCATCTGGCACCCACCAATCACAGAGGAGGGAAGTCCTCCAAGGCCGCCTGGGCCCGAGATACGGGGAAAATGAGCGGACAGAGGCCCCAGCTGCGTCCCACGGGGACTCCGACCAACAACCGCGCAGGTCCGCCCACGAAAGGTTGAGGAGGCCCGCCACTGACCGGCTAGGCCCACATGGCGGACGTCAATTCCAGCCCGCCACTGAGAGGTCACCCCAGAGTGAGGCACCTCGAGGACGTGTGTCCGCGAGACACACGACCTTTGAGCAGCCTCCGCCGGAGGTGACCCGTGATGACGAGCTGGCCTCACTGAAAAAGGCCGTCGAAATGCTACAAGCACAAGTAGCAGCCAAGTCTGGCGGACCTGACACCACGACTCTCCCCGCATCTCCATTGGCACCTGCCATCCTTCGCGCACCGGTCCAGAAGAAAATCCAGTTCCCAGTGATGTCCGCATACGAGGGCGAATCTGACCCGAAAGTCCACTTGACCAAGTACGTGGACTTCATGATTTCGGTTGGCGCCACCGACTCCACCCAGTGCCGGAACTTCCCGCTGACCCTAGGGGACCGAGCTCACCACTGGTTCTCTTCGCTCGCCCAGGGGTCGATCTGCTCATTTGGCCAACTCTCGCGGGAGTTTCTGGCCCACTTCTCTGGGTTCGGATCCTACCTTACCCAGAAGCACCGACTTGCCAACATCCATCAAGGCGAGAGAGAGACCGACCAGCAGTACCTGGAAAGGTTTGATAAAATCCTGCTGGAAGGCGAGCCGGTGAGCGAGGACACCAAGGTCGTCACAGCGATGGCTGGACTCAAGAGGGGCACCGATCTCTGGAAGGAAATGCACCTCGCATATCCCAACACTTATACCGAATTCCGTCATAAGGCGGGGGTGTTCGCGGCCATGCAGGAAGCACTGCTCAAAGAAGTTGGTGCCCACGAAGAGAGGAAACCCTACGGGAAGAAGTCCGGGGGCACCTACAAAGCTCCCCAGAACTTAAAGGCCTTTGGCGAGGGGGACGAGCTCAAGGAAAAGCTCAATCAGGTCCTCACTGTCTCCGTTGACCACATCTTCACTGCCGTCAAAGGCAAGGCCATGCTGGAGGAACCAAGGAAAATCCACCAGGACCGCACAAAACTCAAACCCAACAAATTTTGTGCCTACCATCAGGCCATCGGCCACTTCACCAGCGAATGCCGAGACCTCTTCAAAAAACTCAGGAAATTTTACGAGGACGCGAAGCTGGCCGAGTTCGTAAAGAAGGCCCCAGCCAAGAGGCCAAGGTTCGAGAGGAGGGCTACCTCCGATGATGATGAGGAGGAAGCGGACCAACCTGGTCCCCATAACAGACGGATGGCACCTCCCCAGCCTCAGCAAAACATGGAGCCCACTCGGGAACTCTTGGTTCTCGAAGAGGAGGTCGGAGCTGCCGGAGGTCTCCAGGAAGGGGGATCCTCCATATCCAAGAGAAAAAGGAAGGCTGAAATCCGGCCCATAAACCAAGTCCAGGAGGGCAGCTCCGGCCCCAGGTCCGTCTCACAGCTTACTGATGAGCTGACATTTTCCTCGACGGACCTTGAGGGGGTACTGATGCCCCACAACGACTCGTTGGTGATAACCGCCAACATCATGAACGTTCGAGTTCACAGGCTACTTGTGGACACCGGCGCGTTCACCAACATTCTCTTCAAATCCACCTTAGATGCCTTAGGTGATTTTGAGTCGTATCTGGAACCTAGCAATGCTAGGATAGTGGGGTTCGGAGAAGCTGTAACCGTCCCCCTAGGTAGCGTTAGGTTGAGCGTCCAGCTTGTATCGGTTGAGGATCCCGAAAGGAGACTGACTAGGCTCATAGATTTCCTAGTTGTCGACCAGCAGTCCTCCTACAACAGGTTCCTTGGCCGCCCGTTCATTAATGAATTCAAAGTGCCGTGTTCGACCTACTACTACTGTTTAAAATTCCCAACTCCAAAAGGTGTCGGAACTATAAAAGGTGACCAGAAAAAGGCCCGAGAGTGTTTACTCCAAATCAAAGACGGCCGGATCAAGAAGTCTGTTACGCAGGTCCACATCCTCGAAGAGGACGTACAGATTCCTACAGACAAGCCAAACATCCTAGACGTCATCTCGGTCGAAACTGAGATGATGGAGGTAGGCGATTTGTCAGAAATTAACCAAGGCACTGGACCTGTGCAGGACACACAACCGACACCAATGGAGGACTTGGAAGAAACCCAAGTGTTGAGACCTGCGCAGGAGTCGGTACCTGCGCAGGAACAACAACCTGCTCCCATGGAGGTGGTTGATGAAGCCCAAGATGGGGGAGCTGCGGGAAGTCAAGAACCAACACCAATGGACGTTGACCCAACTCCCCAAGTCACCGCACCATCCCAAGTTGACAAAACACCGGAGGTACTAACAGTTGATGGACCCGCCCAAGCTGAAAGCCAACCCGATGACCTCGAACCACGCATAGGTCACGAACCTGCGCTGATGTCACAAGAGGAGTGGGACGAGTTCATCAGCGACCCGAGGTGGAAAAGTCAAAAGAGAAAAGCCACCCCCATGGAGGAATTGACGGCACTCCCGGTGGACCCGGAAAGGGACTTAGAACTTTTCATCGGTTCTGAGTTACCTGAACCGTACCGGTCAAGGATGGAGCTGTTCTTAATGACCAACCTGGACGTGTTTGCCTGGTCCCACGAAGACATGATGGGGATCCCGCTGGAACATGCTTGCCACAGACTTAACATAGATCCGACGAGGAGACCCGTACGCTAAAAGCGGAGGAAGTATGGACCAGACAAATACGCAGCTCTAACCGTTGAGGTGGAGAAGTTGCTAGACAACAAGCTCATCAAGGAAGCTTTGTGTCCGCAGTGGGTCGCGAACCCCGTCCTGGTGAAGAAACACAATGGGACGTGGAGACTCTGCATTGACTTCACGGACCTGAACAAAGCATGCCCGAAGGACAACTTCCCACTGCCTCACATCGACCAGCTGGTAGATAGCACCGCAGGCCATGAGATGAAGACATTCATGGATGCTTTTGCGGGCTATCACCAGATAGCTCTACACCCAGATGACCAGGAACATACGGCGTTCTACACCAACAAGAACATGTATTGCTGGGAAAGGATGTCATTCGGACTCATCAAAGCCGGAGCCACCTACCAAAGATTGGTGAACAAAATGTTTGACCAACACATTGGCGAATCCATGGAGGTGTACGTAGATGACATAGTTGTCAAGAGTCTGAGAAAGGAGGACCACCTGGACCACCTAAAACAGACCTTCGACATACTGCGTCACTACAACATGAAGTTAAACCCCAAAAAGACCAGCTTCGGCGTACACTCCGGAAAGTTCCTGGGGCACCTAGTTAGCCAGCGCGGAATTGAGGTCAATCCGACACAGGTCCAATGTATAATCGAGATGGGTATACCCGACTCCGTCCAGAAAATTCAAAGACTGACTGGGTGCATGGCAACCCTGAACAGATTCATCTCCAGGTCCGGTGACCAAAATTATCCGTTCTTCGAGGCGATTAAGGCAAACACACGAAGGTACAAAATGGCGGCCAAAGCCAACAAGCTCCACCTCAAAAACCACTTCGTATGGACAAGTGAATGCCAACGGGCCTTCGAAGACATCAAGACATACCTGGCAGATACGCAGGTCCTGTCAAAGCCGATACCTGGGGAGAAGTTGTATCTATACCTAGCCGCGTCGGAGGTGGCCATCAGCTCCGTCCTGGTCCGAGAAGAGGCAAAAACACACCTACCAGTGTACTACGTGAGCCAAGTCTTACATGAAGCTGAGTTGCGGTACACCCCAACACAGAAGCTGGCTTATGCACTGGTGATGAGTGTTAGAAAATTGAGGCACTACTTCTTTGACCACCCGGTAGAGGTGCTGACAACGTTCCCACTTCGTCAAATACTACAGCGCCCAAACACCGCGGGATGCCTGCTGAAATGGTCACTAGAGATCAGCCAATACGGTATAACCTACGCACCCCGAACAGCGATCAAGGGACAAACACTTGCTGACTTTATCGTCGAGCTAACTTTCCCACAAGATCCGATGAGGGAACGTATAGCTCCGTGGTATCTCTACGTGGACGGGACATCAACCAGCCTAGCAGCAGGCACCGGCGTGGTCCTGATCAGCCCAGACAGACAAGTCTTCACCTCCGCAATCCGGTTCGACTTTCGAGCAACCAACAACGAGGCGGTGTATGAAGCGTTGATAGCAGGACTTAGGCTATCATTAGTTGTGGGGGCAACCAATCTTCAAGTTTTCGGAGATTCCCAGCTAATAATATCCCAAGTCCGGGGGGAATATGAGGCAAAAGACCAGCAGATGATGACCTACCAAAAGATAGCCGCACACCTGATCTCGATGTTCACACAGGTCTACATTAACCAGATACCGCGGCTAGAAAACACACAAGCAGATGCTCTAGCCCGGCTAGCTACTAGCAACGGCGAAGCCGATATCACGGAGGTTGTAATCACCACACTCAAAAACCCCTCGACATCCAATTATAAGATAAATCAAACCTCGAGTGGGGGGCAGGAGGACAGTGAAGATGGTGAAGATTGGTGCACTCCAATCCAAAAATACTTAACAGACAGAACAACCCCCGTGGACACCTGGGAAGCTAGCCGGCTAGTAAAGCAAGCTGCCAGATATACACTGCTGGATGGCCAACTCTACAAACGTGGATTCTCTCTACCCCTACTCAAGTGCCTGACCAAGAAGCAGGGGTCCGAAGTGTCAGAAGAAATTCACGAAGGGATTTGTGGGAGTCACGCTGGGGGGCAAGCATTGGCATACAAGACGATCAGGCAGAGCTACTACTGGCCCACTCTTCGCAAAGATGCCATCAGCTTCACTCGAAGGTGCCAAAAGTGCCAGCTTTTTACACCTAGCATCCACTCCCAAGCCGACCAGCTGAAGTCGGTTTTCAGCCCGTGGCCTTTTGCGAAATGGGGAATCAACTTGATCGGCCCATTTCCACCTGGTAGAGGCGGTGTAAAGTTTGTTGTTGTAGTAGTAGACTACTACACTAAGTGGGCTGAGGCCGAAGCTCTCACAACAATAACCCAAGAAAGGATGATCGGCTTCATATGGAAAAACCTGATCTACAGATTCGGGCTTCCGCAGTCGATCATCACGGATAATGGAAGGCAGTTCGACGGACAAAAGTTGAGAGATTTCTGCAATTCATGGAACATCAAGAAGCACTACTCAACTCCATACCATCCCCAGTCGAACGGCCAGGTCGAGGCGGTGAACAAGATTCTGAAACACATATTGAAGCTCCACCTCGAGGAAAAGAAGGGGAGCTGGGCAGACGAACTCCCGGAGGTCCTATGGTCTTATAGAACTTCCTATAGGGCCAGCACCGGAGAGACCCCATTTGCCCTAGCCTTCGGGACTGAAGCCGTGGTCCCAGTTGAAGTCCAGAACAAGACTTGGAAGGTGGTGGGGTATGATGAAGAAAAGAATGACGAAGCCCTGGCAGTAGAGAAGGATCTGATCGAAGAGACCAGAGCTTCGTTAGAGATGAAGAACGCCACCTACAAGCGTAGAGCAGAAAAGTATTACAACTCTCAGGTCCGAGACCGAAAATTCAAGGTCGAAGACCTGGTGTTAAAAAAGAAATTGATGGCCCCACCAGGTGTATTCGATTCAAACTGGGAAGGACCGTTCCGGGTCACCGCAGCCTGGCCAAACGGTACTTATAACCTAAAAGACGCGGAAGGCAAAGCTTCGTCATACACCTGGAGCGCGGCACATCTAAAAAAGTTCTACCAATAGACTAGAATCCTGTAATAGACTAGTCGAAGGTTTGCATCAGAAATGTCGATGGCAACCAATGTAAATTAGGTTGCTATAAAAAGTCAGAAAATTTGTAAAGTCAGAGAAATTCAGAAAAAATTCAGAAAAATTCCCAAGTGTTGGGACCTGTGCAGCTCTCCAACCAGGCGAGCTGCACCATGTCGCCCACTGCTCCAGGGAGCTCGCCAAGCCCAGCTCGCCCACGTGCTCGAAAACCCGTAGAGCGCAAGGACCAAGGTCCCAAGCGTTGTGATTAAATAGCTCAAAGGCAAAAGTCAAAGTGCCCAAGCTCGCGAAGGTACCCTTCTTAAAGGATTGCTAAGCACCTACTGCCATAAGTTAGAAAAATTCGCGAAAAAGACGGAAAAACGTCTAAGGTAAGGTTCGTGAAACCCAATGGCCCAACGTGAATCAATCGAAGTGCAGTTCGCCGCCCTAAGTGGCCTAAGACGAACAATTCGCGGCCCTAAGTGGTATAAGACGAAGAATACGCACTCTCAAAACAGAGGTACAATTCGTAGTCGAAAGTGACGTAAAACGAACGATTCGCTTCTCAAAGTAGAATAAGACGAACAGTTATGTACCAGAAAAATAAACAAGAACGAGCTATTTAAAAAGTTATAACGTAAAAGAGCAAATACGTAAGTGAAAAGAGTTGGACAAAAAATGCTCGACTTATATTCAAAAGATACTTATGGAATTTTCAAGTAAAAAATACCCTTGAAAAAATCCTAAGTATGAGTAGCAGTGTTAGCCACAAAAGCCGACCAGCTGGCCATCTTTGAACTACAAAAAGCTCCTTCTGGGCGAGCTGCACGTGCCCGACGAGCTAGATCTACTTAAAGCAAAGACAAAAGACTACAAAAATAGAGCTCCTTCTAGGCGAGCTATGGAGCCTGGCGACCTACCATAAGTTGAGAAATAAAAAAGCTACTCTAGAAAACAAGGGAAAAATCCTAAGTGTCGGGAGCGGCGGCGACAGTAGGCACATCAGCAGCGACCTCAGCAGGGGCAGGGGTGACCTGAGTAGCGGGAATGGCGAGCTCAGCCTCGGAAGTGATATTACCAGTTAGCCCGCTGGTATCGAACTCGCCCAAGTTCAGCACGGCATCCCCACAAGCCTCCTGCAGTTGCTCGACAGTGAGGGGGACATGCTCCTCCTCGCCGGCGACCTCCTCCTCGCCAATGTTCAGCTCTGGCACCTCAACCGTTTTGATAACTTGGAAGCGTGCTGGCACAAAGCTGAGGGGGATGCCGAGCTCCGGGAGATCGCCAATGTCCAGCTCGGTACCATCTGGGAAGGGAACCCGGTCCAGGCAGGCCTTGAAGTCGCCCACAACCACCTCGACCTCGTCGTCCTTGTGAGCTCGAGCCCTCCAAAGAGTTCGCAAGACCTCGGCATAACATTGGATGCATCCTCTGTCAGAGGCCTCGGCCTTCACGGCCACCAGATCCGGCGAGGAGGAGGCAACATTTCGTAGCTCGGCAACCTCGTTGGCCTTCGCCTCCAGCTCGCCCCTTAGCCTTTCACACTTGGCATTGGCACTCTTCACTAGGCCCCGCTGCAGTACGAGGTCCTTCTTAGTAATTCTGTGATTGCCGACCTCCTGGGCGAGCTGGGCGGCGAGCTCCTCTTCCTTAGCCTTTATCCTTACCTCCGTCTCCTGCTCGAGCCTGGCGAGCCGGCGTTGAGCGTTCTTGAGCTGCTGAAGGGCATTTTGCTCGGCGGCCAATGATGCCTCGGCCCTTTCCTCGGTGAGCTGAGCCTGCTTTTTTGCCTTGTCAGCAGTACCCGCCAACACCAGCATTCTTTTATTCCTGTCGGAGTGACCTGCCTCCAACTCGGTGACCTGCTCGAGAGCTTTCTGATTGGCGAGCATCAATCTACTCGCATGATGAGCCGAAATGAGGAGGTTCTCCTTCAGGTCCTGGCTATTGATACTCGCCACCAACGGGGTCGTCCAATGCCTTGGCATCTCACTCACAGCATTTCGGGCTACGCCCGGAGGGAGGTTCCGCATTGACGTGAGGGAGCGAGATCGCTCGAAGGCATGCAGGGCCTCGTGGCGGTTCGGGAAGGCGATTGGGGCATAACTGCGAGATCAAAACAGATAGAAAATGTTAGAAAAACAGAAAACAATGAGCAATGAAGGTCGGCTAGGCGAACTACTTACTGAGCTCGGTCAGGGTCCCAACCAAGGAGCGTGTCATCATTGGTTTGCACCCCGAATGGAGATGGCGAGGGGGGCGAGCTCCGGATAGGCGTGGCCACCAGCGGGGCAGCAGATTGAGCAGATCCCCCCTGCCCGGACCTCGCCGAGATCCTCTCGACTCGGTCAGAATCCTCGTCGACCAGGCCCGTGTACCTAGTCCTCTTGCAAGCTGGGGGATCCTCATCGCCAGCTCGGGATCCTTCGCCCCTTTGGGACTCCTTCTTCCCTCGACCTCGCTCGGAGGGGGCGACAGCTCGCCCCCCACCTCGGCCGGTCCGAGCGACCTCTGTAGCCTTGGACTTCTCGGGAGCCTTGGCTTTTTCCCTCTGGGTCCCCGACCCCCTACCTTGCCCTTTTTGGAGGCGAGCTCTACCTCCTTGCTCGCCTCCAGCGTGAGCACGGACGACGGGGCAAGTCTGTTGGGGCGAGGTGGGCCCATTTTGAAACGCTCTTTGATGATTTGATAGGCCTCGGGGACCTCAGCGATCGGGATGGCGACAAAGCTACCACCTGCACAAAAATTAGAAATGTCAGCATGTTGAGCGAACTACCCCCCCCCGCGTAGGCGAGCTCCAAACAGTTGAACCTGGGAGCTCGGGACCTTGGATATCGAGGTGGTGCGGTAGTGTGAGGAGTCCGACGAGCCGCAAGCAATGGTGTGAGCACAGGTGGGCGACCTGCCTATCCTTCTCGCTTCTCAAACAGCAGATGGCGCGCACCACGTCGAACTGGTCCGACACCTTAGGCCTGCCCTTGCTGGATTTGTGGCGCTTCGGAACTGCAAAAAGAGAGAAAATTAGAATTAGTATATCTAATTCAACCCACGCACACCGAAATAGGCGACCTACTGCTGGCTTCCCCATATCCCTCCGGAGTGGGAATACGGTCACCCCGTCCATGGTATGTGCTGGAGGCTCGCCAATCTCCACCTATGAAGAAAAACTGCTTCTTCCAGTCGCAGACTATATTGGGCAAGTCCCCGAGAAATTTTTCCCCTGGGCGAGCTTTCAAATAATAGTATACCGCGCCGTCTTACGCCCA
Organism: Prunella vulgaris; assembly: GCA_026898435.1. Classification (NCBI taxonomy): domain Eukaryota; kingdom Viridiplantae; phylum Streptophyta; class Magnoliopsida; order Lamiales; family Lamiaceae; genus Prunella; species Prunella vulgaris. The sequence goes on along the minus strand of JAPKLY010000810.1, from coordinate 21,203 downwards.
CTTGGTCACGGCGAAGAGCTCACCCAGCTCTGTCGAGGTCATCGCGTTCTCGTAGCCCTCCAATCCAAAGACGGACAGGGCGGCGAAAAGGTTGCTCCATGCATTCGGGGTGAGCTGGGTGATGGCCAAGTTATTATCGGCAAGGTATTGGCCAATGATCGGGTGCAATGGCAATGTAAGCCCGGCTCTTAGAACATCAACGTTCAAAGCGGTCATCCCCTCAGGAGGCGCGTCGGCCCGCTCATTCTTCATTGGAGCATACATGAAGATGTCTAGCGGGATGCGATGCTCCCTGCGTATGATGGGCAGGTCGCATTTATCAATGAAGCTCACCACCTCGCCAGCCTTGTATTCAAACGGGGCAACTTCCTCCAGGTCGGCGGGTCGGCAGGAGGTATCCGGTCCGGGCAGGGGAAGCTCGCCGCATACTCGGCGACATACTCGTTCCAATTGAACGGATGAACGACCTGGGTGGGAACCTGGTACTCAACCAGCTGGGGTTCCGGGAAACCGATACGACGGAACCATTCGAGAGTAACTTCCTCCAGGTCGCCACCCTCCTCGCCGACCTCGGCGATGCCCATATCAACCTCATCGGGTCCTTCGTTGCCACTAGCAACTCTTTCCTCTTGGGCGACCTCGTCGCCTTCCTCCCATACCTCACGGTATACGGCGCTGGAGGCTCCTTCCTCCGGATCGGGACGCAGCTCGCTACACAACTCGCCGGAGACCTGGCGAGCTGCCGAGGTTGCCTCGGAGCTGATGCTGATTTCCACGTACGAAACCCGAGGTGGCTCATCCTCAATTATTGGCTGTTTGTCAGGGTTCCGGTCCGAAAGGGTCCTACTCGAGGAGTGTTTCGACATGGTCTCAGAGAAGTCCAAGGGGTTCTCGGTGCAACCCACAGTCCAAAATCTAACAATCCCGAAGAAACGAAAGAAAATCAAGTAAAAGGTAGAAGGAAAGGGAAGAAAGATCGAATCCTACCTTGAAGAGCCTTCGAAAATCCGTCGAACGCAAGAAAAATCGGTCGTCGGGAAAGCTCTGAGAATTCGAAATGCAGAAAGTGAGGAAATGGATCCACTTTCCCCTATTTATAGACGTCGGGGCGAGGTGAGATATTCGGGAAGTGCGGGGACCTGTTTGTAAAAAATTTGAAAGTTGACATGATGGTGGGCGGGAACAGAGGCCTCAAAAGACATGCTTGACTCCTGGATTTCCGCACCACGTCGGCCAAAAACAACCGCCCTGGCCGAGCTCGCCTAGCTCAGCAATCATCCAGGGATAGTTCGCCGAAATTCAAGTTCTCCAGCTCGCCCGCATATTTGACGAAGTCATGACGCGCGCGAGCTGGGGGGCAAATGTTGACCTGGTGAACTAACACAATTAGCACATGGATAATCACCAAGGTTTGGCAGCTCACCTGCGTAGCTCGCCCAAGGGAGCTCGCCCCCTATCCCCCTGAAGACCTCGCCGAGGTCCATCATCGCACGATGCTCGTAAGCCACGCAAGGCACTGGAGCTCGCCCCTGAGCTCGCCCAAACCATCGAGGCCCACCTCCGAGCTCGCCTACTAGTCGATAGGACCCCGATGGCACGCTCTTTTTCCCTCCGTCTGGTTTATCCACAAGGGTGGTTTACGGCGAGGTTTTTAATGAGGCCCATCTAGTCTAAGGCATAGTAGTAGGACGAGGCATGACATGGGAAGCAGTGTGAGAGACCAAGACGAGGGTCAGGAACCCTCGTCAACACCGGAAGCCACGTAGGCTCGTAAGGTGTCGTCTCACACTCGCACACTTATAAATAAGACCTCTCTTGTACTATTCACACAATGAAAAATTAATACATTTCCAACATTTTACTTTCTCTCTCTAAGCCCTCCACTTTCTCTCTCTACATTATCCAAGAACACAAGATTGTTGTTTGGTAGAATTAATCCGTTATAAAGAGCCACATAAATACAACGATTAACAAATTCTATCAACAATATGAAAGAGATTTGAAGTTGCACGAGATGAAAGAGATACTTGCGGGCACGATCAATCAAATGAAGGAGCGATATGATCAATTCCATCGGGACGAGCAGTTTCAAACGGGCGAGTGGTTTTTTTGAAGTTACGTCCATATTGGCAACAAACTCTGTCGCAAAAGGTGTTGAATAAATTACGCAATCATTTCTATGGACCATTTCAAGTGTTGGAGAGAGTGGGCGAAGTGGCTTACTGTTTGCAACTACCAGAAGACGCACAAATCCATCCGGTAGTCCATATATCACAATTAAAACGACGGGTAGGCAATGGTGATGTGCTTAAGGGTAGACTACCAGCGGTGAATGTGCACGTGAATATGATTTTCCCCCCAAATCGCGTTGTGGAGTATCGGTGGGTGAAGCGTAATGGTCGTTTTAGATGGGAGGTGTTAATTAAGTGAGAAACATTACCAAGTGAAGAAGCCACGTGGGAAAACCTGACTGCAATGCGTGAGCGATTTCTGAAATTTGTCCTTGAGAACAATGACCATCTTGAAGGGGATGAGAATGATGCGGAGGAAGCTCGTGGACTCAAGAATGCTTACACGAGTTAGACGAGCCCGAATGAAGAATACGACCCAAGCCCAACAGGCTGAAAAGCGGCAAGATGAACAAGATTAATGAAGCCCATACGGATAAGGCCAATATCTCATTTTTCAATTCCAGTCCTTTATCTTTTGTTACCCTTATTTATGTTAATGTGGTCGTGTTTATCTTTAGAGATTATTTCCTATATACTTGCATATTTTTAGGCAAGTTGTTTAGATTATGATTTGGTTGGTAATCGTAGTATAAAGTCTGAGGTAGGGATGTTGAGAATTTTCTTATCATCAATGAAAAATATCTTCTAAACATATCTTGCAAATATTTGCTTCCTCCACGGCTTGCTGACCCGAGTCAGAGCCGAGGATTACATTGGCGAGTTGTGATTCTCATCAAATACTTTTAACCCTAAAGTATAATTTATAGACATACCATTGTATATTAACTAGCATGTGTTTGGTGTTATTGGACACTGATACGAATGAAGCGCGTGGGCTTAAAAATGCATATAATCGGGCAAGACGAGCAAGAATTAAAGCGGCCCAAGCCCAAACGAGTGCGGCAACTCATGGAGAGGCTGGCCCAAGCAAAACCAGCCCAGCTGAAGGAGGAGAGGCGGCCAATTGAAATTCGTCCAGCAACTTTGCAGAAGCTGCGAATTAATCCTAATTCATTATTTATTTAGTATCTTTATTTATTCCTATCTTTTATTTGCTACGCAATTGAGATCTTTTAGTTGACTCCTGGATTAGGGTAGGAAGTTTAGAATAGGATTTGTTTAGATTTGATATTTCAAATTTCAAACGCTTATAAGTATTGTGTAATAGTTGGATTGCGAATATCAGGGAAATATTATTCAAAGTTCATCTTGCAAAACTTTTGCACTTATCGGCGACTTGCTGGCCTGAGCCAGAGTCACGATATATTCATCCGGAGTCGTGATCGCATTAATTTGGTGCTTTCATTGAGAGAGCCATTGATCACGGCTATGGCAGGGAATCACCGCGAGCGGATAGAGGTGTTGCAAACAGGGGTAGCAAACGTTGAAGAGAAAATTGAGGCCATGATGCAGACGATGCACAAGCTAGGAGAACAGATGGAGCAACTCGTCACGCGAAGCATGAAAACCAGGAGAACGTCAATCTCTTTGGATACATAGGAGGGATCGGAGTCAGAAACCAATTCGGAGGGGATCAACCCTACACATCAGCACTCGAAAGACGATGAGAATAAACGCAGGAATGAAAAAACAAAATATCGGCCCAAATTGACATGCCCCACGTTCAATGGAGCAGACCCGATTTCGTGGCTCATTCGTATTAACCAATACTTTTTGCTCAATGAGATTGAAAGGGCAGAGAGGGTACGCTACGCGGCGTACTACCTAGAGGGGGAAGCCAATATGTGGTGGCAGTGGATTAGTAGAGTTTATCACAAGAAATAGAGACTTATTCGGTGGAAAGATTTCGAAAAAGAACTGATGGCGAGGTTCGGACCATCAGAATATACCGACTACAACAAAGCATTATCTCATATCAAACAAGTGGGTACTCTTAGAGAGTATCAGAAGGAATTCGAGAAGATTGCGAGCCGAGTACAGGATTGGCCAGAGAAGACAATTATTGGGGCATTTGTTGGTGGGCTGAAACTGGAACTAGCGGCGGAAGTAAGGGTCTACCGACCAAAGACATACTTAGAGGCCATTGATATTGCAAGGTTACGAGATGAGCATTTGACTCTCACTCGTAGGAATATCCGACCAGAGACACGGAAGTTCAACCCGTCATCATATGAGAGCAGAAACAACAGTGTTAATGCTCATGGGACCACAGTTATTGCAAATAAAACCTTCCCTACAGGTGTTAAAAGGTTGTCGTGGGAGGAAATGCAAAAGCGAAGAGAGAAGGGACTTTGTTTCAATTGCGACTAGAGATTCGTACCTGGGCACAGATGTAAAGCTACACAGGCATTTCTTATCGAACCAATCGATGAGGGGATAGGGGAGAAGAAGTAGTAGAGGAACAGGACGACATTGACGAGGCAGAAATATCAGTTCATGCTATCGCAGGAACACGGGGACCAAGAACAATGAAAATGTCTGCATGGGTAAAAGGATCGAAGAATCATGGTTCTTGTTGATAATGGGTCATCCCATAATTCTATTAACCAAGATATAGCCAGGAAGTTGAATTTGAAGCCTACGCAAGTAGAACAGTTTCATGTGTGTGTAGCAAGCGGAGAGGGCTTGACGTGTAGCCTACTATATAAGCAGGTTCCAATCCGGGTACAAGGTGTCACTATTACAGCCGATCTCTACAGCCTTCCCTTAGTCAGTCCCGATGTCGTATTGGGGATTCGGTGGCTTGAGGGTTTAGGACAAGTAGTCTCAGATTATGGCAAGGGGTCAATGACATTTAAGTGGGGAGATGGCGAGATAACGTTGACAAATGGGCCAGAGGAACCAACTGGGGAAGTCGGGGCACGGTGTATTGAGCGTATGTAGAGGTAGGGGTGCAATGCTATGTGATTTGGGTCGAGCAAGTTGAGCAAAACCTGAAGGAGAAAGAGGCAGATGGGCTGGAGGATATTAATAGGATTTTGGACGATTACCAGGTAGTGATGACAGATCCGCAGGGCCTGCCGCCACAACGGATATTCGACCACCATATCCATCTGAAGGATGAGACAAAGTCTGTCAATGTACATTCGTATCGATACGCCCATTTCCAGAAAGAAGAAATTGAACGTCAAGTAAGAGAAATGCTGGAAAAGGGGTTAATACGACCCAGCTCGAGCCCTTTTTCATCGCCCATTTTATTGGTGAAAAAGAAAGATGGAATGTGGCAATTCTGCACAGACTATAGAGCACTGAATGCAGCAACGGTAAAGACCGTTTTCCAATACCGACTATTGATGACATGTTGGATGAACTGAATGGAGCACAATATTTTTCAAAACTTGATCTTCGGGCTGGATACCATCAAATTTGGGTAGCTGACTCGGATATCCACAAGACAGCTTTTCGAACTCACCATGGCCACTATGAGTATCTAGTCATGCCTTTCGGATTGTGTAACACGTCATCCACCTTCCAGAGTGCAATGAATTCAATTCTTCAGCAGCAACTACGGAAGTTTGTCTTAGTATTTTTTATATCCTCATCTACTCGAAGTCCTGGACGGATCATTTGGAACACTTGCGAACGGTGTTGGAGATCTTGCAGCAACACAAACTTTTTATCAAGCCATCTAAGTGCGCTTTCGGAAAGGAGACGGTCGAGTATCTGGGACATATAATCACTAGGGATGGAGTGAGGGTAGATCCTAGTAAGATTGAAGAAATGCAGAGCTGGCCACAACCTAATACATTGCCTAAGCTGCGTGGTTTTTTGGGGCTAACCGGCTACTACCGGAAGTTTGTTAAGGATTATGGGTCCATTGCACGACCCCTCACGAATATGACTAAGAAGGGAAAATTCAAGTGGACAGAGGAAAGTATGGCGGCCTTTGAGAAATTAAAACAAGCTATGACTAGTACGCCGGTATTGGCGATGCCAAACTTCGACGTCCAGTTTGAGGTACATACGGATGCCAGCGATATCGAAATTGGGGCAGTGCTTGTGCAGCAAGGGCGACCTCTCGCTTTCTTGAGTAAAGCACTGGGAGTAAAGAAAGTCGAATGGTCGGTGTACGTTAAGGAAATGATGGCAGTTGTGGAAGCGGTTCGAGTGTGGAGACCATACCTGATGGGCAAAAAATTTCTCATCATTACGGATCAACAACCACTGAAGCATCTATTAGAGCAGCGTATAACAACTCCAGAACAACAGAAATTTGTTGCTAAGTTATTGGGTTTTGAGTTTGACATATTGTATCGACCCGGGAGACAAAATACAGTGGCCGATGCACTCTCTAGGCGCACGGATAGCCCGCAATTGTGTGCCATAACTGGGCCGGTGTGGGGAATATGGGAGCGGCTACGTACGGTGACTGCAATTGATCCGGACCTTGTGACCTTGAAATAAAAATGGGATGCAAGTGATCCAATGATCAGGGATGAGTACGAGTGGAGAGATGGCATGATGCTGTTCTGTGGCAAAGTGATGGTACCAAGGCTGCCTGCTATTCGGCAAGAGATAATCGACCATTTCCACAATTCTCATATAGGTGGCCATTCCGGCATCTATCGCACATGGGTCATGATATCAGCAAGTTTTTTCTGGCAGGGATTAAAATCCGTGGTCAGGGAGTATGTGGCACATTGTGATGTATGCCAGAGGGTGAAGTCGGACTCTAGAAAACCGAGTGGCCTGTTACAGCCGTTGCCAATTCCGGAGAGAATATTCGAAGACTTGACGATGGATTTTATCGAAGGGCTTCCGCGGTCAGGAGGGTTCAATGGGATAGTAGTTGTCGTCGACCGCCTTACGAAATATGCGCATTTCATTCCTCTTACGCATCCGTATACGGCCAAATCGATAGCCCGTCTTTTTGTGGAATACATTATCCGTTTGCATGGGGTGCCCCGTTCCATCATCACTGATCGTGACCGTATATTTGTGAGCAATTTTTGGAAGGAGTTCTTTAAAATGCATGGGACTCGGCTAGCTATGAGTTCGGCATATCATCCGCAAACAGACGGTCAAACGGAGGTAACTAATCGTACTCTAGAGTAATATTTGAGATGCTACGTTCACCAAAATCCCAAGAGATGGGAGGAATATTTGCCGTGGGCCGAGTATTGGTACAATACCACGTTTCACGCATCAACAAAGTACACTCCCTTTGAGCTGGTGTATGGTCGACCCCCTCCCAATCTCGTCAACTACAGCACCCATAGCTCCTTGAATGCAGAAGTGGATCGTGAGTTGTTCGAACGTGATCTCATGCTTCGAGAACTTAAGGAAAATCTGCAGGCTTCGATCAATCGGATGAAGGTGCAGTATGATAAGGGTCATCGTGAGGAGATTTTCCATCCAGTGATATGGTATACTTAAAGTTGAGACCCCGCAGACAGAACACGATCTCACAGAAGGCTTTATATAAATTGGGTACACGCTTCTATGGGCCATTTAGGGTGGCGGCACGAGTGGGCGAAGTGGCCTATAGGCTGGACTTACCTCAAGATGCATTAATTTATCTGGTAATTCACGTCTCTCAGCTGAAACGGCGTATTGGGCCAGCCATACCCGTGGAAATAGGCTGCCGATGGTTAATGCAGCTGGCAACTTAATTTGTCGCCCACATCGCGCAGTTGGTTATAGACAACTGAAAAAGGGATGGCGTTTTCGTTGGGAAGTTTTGATAGAATGGAAGACCTTACCTGCAGAGGAAGCTACTTGGGAAGATTGGGAAGCCATGAAAGAACGGTTTTCGGATTTCATCCTTGAGGACAAGGATAATTTCGAAGGGAGAGGGAATGATACGAATGAAGCGCGTGGGCTTAAAAATGCATATAATCGGGCAAGACGAGCAAGAATTAAAGCGGCCCAAGCCCAAACTAGTGCGGCAACTCATGGAGAGGCTGGCCCAAGCAAAACCAGCCCAGCTGTAGGAGGAGAGGCGGCCAATTGAAATTGGTCCAGCAACTTTGCAGAAGCTGCGAATTAATCCTAATTCATTATTTATTTCATACCTTTATTTATTCCTATATTTTATTTGCTACGCAATTGAGATCTTTTAGTTGACTCCTGGATTAGGGGAGGTAGTTTAGAATAGGATTTGTTTAGATTTGATATTTCAAATTTCAAACGCTTATAAGTATTGTGTAATAGTTGAATTGCGAATATCAGAGAAATAGTATTCAAAGTTCATCTTGCAAATCTTTTGCACTTATCGGCGACTTGCTGGCCTGAGCCAGAGTCACGATATATTCATCCGGAGTCGTGATCGCATCAGACACCTTTAACCTAACCTTTTGGCTTTAAGTGTGTCATTATGAAGTTATGGGTAGGATAGATGGGTTAACATTAACCCACTTAATCCCATATTTGATTAATTTTATTAACAAATCCAACGGTCTTGAATATGGTCTGACCTAAAAATTTTGTAATCCTATGTTTAGTGGATTTACACAACTCACCCGTATCATAGGTTGTAGTATCCAAATTCTAAACCTACCTTCATCATAATACAAATATGACCTTCACAAGAAAGCCACCACTACTTCTCCGGCGATCGTCACTCCCTACTGCCGCCACTCCCTTCCACTCTCTATCCTACCACCCAAGGACGGATCCACATGACCAAAATTTCCCCTATATTTATATACACATTTACAATTAATATTCAATAATAGCCCAACCCAATTTTTCTAAATTTAATTGCTAACTATACGGCCCAATCTATATTTTAGAATACTAATCTCTCAGTATATATTACTTATTAATGGGCCTATATTACTTATTAGGATTAATATTACTAATGGGTCTATTAGCCCAAATATACCTTATATATATATATATATATATATAAGTCTTAGTTTAGAAATAAAATGTTATATTCTACTAGTTTGCGCTGAATCGTGTCCTTCACAAAAAAAAAGAACTCCTGAGTCATCTCTTGCTTATTTCGCTGCAGCCTGCAGGTAATTCAAAATTTCTTTTTTTAATAATTATATTTAATTCTTAAAGCATAATATAATATAGATCATTAACAACAAAGAACAATCTTTTAAAATTTTGGGGATTAAGGTTTTCTTCAAATTTTTCACCCACATCATTCTAGATAATTATTTTTTAAAATACATTTAGTATATTTTGTTTATAATATTTTTATGTTGTTATTTGGCTTGCTAGAGATGAATGTGTATTTAGTGTATTTAATTTTATTTTATATAATTAATATTTTAATATCAAACTTGCTAATGTACTTTAGGTGCAAATAATAGAGAATTTAGTTTTAACTCACTATTGCTTATGAATAGAAAATTAATTTATTTTATTATTAATGTGTAGAATTTTAAATGGAGAACCAACAATTTGCAAAAAAAAAAAAAGACTTATATCATCTTTCTTTAAGAAACGTGATCATCAAGATAGTGAAGGTATCTCAGAACCTACATCCACGACCACACAAAATCAAAATAATCAATCTCCTTCAACACCTATAGAGCATCATCCCACAATCTCAGATTTACCATCAAATACGTGTATTGAGCGTGATCCAGGAAAAAGGAAGCAATTGTGGGAATATTCTGTTAATGCACGAGATGATATCAGACGAGCATATCTAAAAGTTGGGCATTATCAACCGAAAATGGAAATGTATCCTGTTACTAAGTTTGGCACTCAAAATCGAAGTTTTCAAAAAAGTTGGTTTGACAAGTTTCATTGGTTGGAGTATTCACTTTCCACGAATAGGGCATATTGTTTTTATTGCTTTCATTTCATGAGTGATGTCAATATGCCTGGTTCTTCTGCATTAGTCAACGAGGGATTTAACAATTGGAAAAGGATAAATCAAGGACATAAATGTGCATTTCTTACTTATGTTGGTGCTGCAGCTACATCACCACATTCTATGTGCATAAGACGAGCAGAAGATTTGATGAGACCAATTGGGCATATAGATAAAATTATGCATGTGCAGTCAAATATTGAGAAGGAGAGAAATCGTTTGCGCCTAAAAACTTCAATCGTAAGTGTTCGATGGCTTGCACTTCAAGGTTGTGCTTTTAGAGGTCATGATGAGTCTTTATCGTCATCCAACCGTGGAATTTTTATTGAATTGATCAAGGCTTTTGCAAATTTGAATAAGGAAGTTAATGAAGTTGTTCTTGATAATGCTCCAAAAAATGCTCAATACATTGCGCCGGAAATGCAAAAGGACATTTTGAATATTATGGCCAATAGAGTACGTTAAAGGATATGTGAAAAAGTTGGAGATAAATATTTTTGTATTCTTGTTGATGAAGCACAAGATATCTCAAAGCAAGAGCAAATGACCATTATCTTGAGGTTTGTAAATGATCATGGAATTTTGACTGAACGTTTTCTTGCAATTAAAAGTGTTAGTGACACAACTTCATTAAATTTAAAAAAAAATATGTGGTGTTCTTTCTCATCTTGGTCTTCAAGTTAAGAAAATGAGAGGTCAGGGGTATGATGGTGCTAGTAATATGTGTTGTTCATGGAATGGTCTTCATGCATTATTTCTTAGAGATTGTCTATATGCGTATTATATTCATTGTTTTGCGCATCGTCTACCATTGGCATTAGTTTTTGCAGCTAAGGATATCGGTGTTGTTTGGGAATTTATTTCTCACTTGGATAATGTTGTTAACATTATAACTTCTTCACCAAAGCGTGTTTCTCAACTGCACGCAGCTCAAAGACATGAAATTCAAAGTTTATTGGTTGCAGAGAAGCTTGATTCTGGACGTGGTGCTAATCAAATTGGTAACTTACAGCGAGCTGGAGCTACTCGTTGGAATTCACACTGTAACTCTGTGAAGAGTTTGATAGATATGTATGCTGCAACTTGCAAAGTGTTTGAATGTCTTATTGAGCATTCTCAAAATGGAAGATCCAAGGCTGAAGTTCAAGGAGTTTACAAAAATATGGCAAGCTTTGAATTTGTATTCACTTTGCACTTGATTCATAGAATTATGAGAGTTACTGATTCTCTTTGTCAAATTCTTCAAAGAAAAGTTCAAGATATTTTGGCTGCTATTGGCTTTGTCTCTACTACTAAAGTCATTCTTCAAGAGTTGAGAGACTGTGGTTGGGAAGGATTCCTTGAAGAAGTTAAAGGTTTTTGCACAAGGAATGATATTGACGTCCCCAGTTTGGATTGTCAGTATAAGATTGGTCGTTCTCGTGGGCAAACTACAATTGAACATCATTATCATTTTGATGTTTTTAATGGGACAATAGACCACATCTTGATGGAGTTGAATATAAGATTTAATGATGCATCTGTTGAATTGTTTTCTCTCAGTGTGGCCTTAGATCCTAGAAATTCTTATGGATCATTCAACAGTGATGATATTTGCAAGCTTGCAAGGAAATTCTATCCCGAAGATTTCACAGGTCAAGATATTGTTTGTTTAGAGTATGAGTTGAATCATTATAAACTTGATGTGATGGTGAACCAAGAGTTTCAAGTTTCTACACTTGTTGAGTTGAATCAACTGCTTTCTAAGAGTGAAAGGTCGAAGGTCTACATTATGTTAACTAGATTGATTCATCTAATTTTGACGTTACCTGTTTCTACTGCTACAATTGAACGAGCATTTTCATCAATGAAGTATGTGAAGACGACACTTAATAACAAGATGTGAGATGATTTTCTTGGAGATTTTTTGATACTTTATATTGAGAGAAATTTTGTCAAGGATATAGACATAGACTCAATTATTAATGAATTTTATGTTTTGAAATCTCGTAGGGCACAACTTATGTGAACATCGAAATATTTAGTTATCTAAATTTTTTTAATGTGTCAAGCGTTTATTTTTCAGTCCACCCCACTATTAATTCCTGGATCCGCCCCTGCTACCACCACCACTCTCCTCCCCTATTTCCCTGCCGGTACCACTCGTCCCTAGCCATTGCCACACCGACTCTAATGAGCCAGTGACAATGAATATTCCAGCTATTTTTAAAAAAAAAAATGGGGAGATTCTGCAAAAGAATACTTGATATGACAAGTTATGCTCCTTCGCCCCATAACTAAAGAACATGAAAGTGGCGTCAAACACTCATATCCAGTTAGGCCCTTTCCCCCTATAATTATGGTTCACCCCCTCCATCTGATATAAAAGCCCAAATAATTAATCACTTTTAACCCATTTTCATTTGAATACATTAACCATTTTAATGTAATCATAAATAATACGACCTGTCTCGAATAAAATTCATGAAATGATCTCATCAAATTAAGGTACTAAACAAGTACTATTTGTAAATAATATACTAACGTATATGAACCCCAACTCCATCCTCCTTCCCGCCAATCCATACAAGAGAATTGTCAGCAAGACCAAGCATCGGTTTCACTTTCTCATCAAATATTGCACCAAATAGTTACACTTCACCAGCCATACACTAAGAACTTCTCAAGAAATGCACTAGAATTAGAGTCGAGCAGACGAAGCAAATCATAGAGGTGTGTTTGGGCCGACATTGTCGTAATCTGCCAAAGCTACAATATATATCTACAAAAGGGTACACAAGTTACAGCTCTTACTGCCTACGATCTAACAAACTATGTTGGATAGATCCCTTGTCGACTGATGGCTTATCTGAGCTAAAAGGTATAGGCAATTTTGTAGCAACCAATGTAAGCACCTTGGTAATTAAGGTGTATACTACTATTGCTATCGTGTCGATTTTCTCCTCGTATTGCTCGTACACGAAACACAGAGTGAATGCAAGGATCAATGCTGCAAAGCAATTGATCAGCCACAGTGAGAAATGTTACGAGGATATTAGATGGGTGGGGCTACTCACACTCCAATTTCCTCTATTCACACGTCAATATAGTTATATTGAAAATGTCAAAATGTCACCTACAATCATTTTATATCCTCGAATACATCCCCATGCTTTATAAATATCATGTCTTTCATTTCAAGCTCGTTTTTCTTTTTAATTTATTTTGAAAATGATATCAAAATTTAAGTTCATTTATTTCATTTCAGGATAAAAGAATGATATAACATTTATAGAGCTTAAGGATACTTTTTTGAGATTTCAAAGCCACACTTCAAGGGTATTGTCTACTTTTGTGGATATGATTGACCAACTCAGGGAGTGTTTTGAGGAAATTGGGGTGCGAATAGCCCACACATTTGAAAAGCCGGATCATGAGAATTTAATTGGAAGTAACACAAGGCATAGCTAAAGTATCTAAAACTTACCCAAGCCAATAGCCAGAGTCAAGTACTGGGGAACGATCAACTTAAAGAAATACATGGAAGTTGACACCTGCAAAGGTTGGAAAACAAATTAGATATGTCTTGTAACAATATTGTGATGAAAATATTGCTGAAATAAAACTATTTAGTCCGCTCTTAAATTATAATCCATTCGATATATGGGACGGATTTGAAATTCATCAGTCTCTCATTTTAGTGGATGTGAGATCCGCTTCAATTTCCAATCGTTGAATTTCAAGTCCATCAATGCCAACGCGAAACAGTGATCCAAGGAAATATCTGAATTCAACTTCTGAAACATACAACGATGAATCTCATCTAGTGTCAGGTCTTTAGACCAGTGATAACTGAATACCCTAAATTCCAACAAAGAGAAAGCAAAGGGGTGGGTTTGGCAGTTCCTTCCATATACACAAACTAACTCAAAATAGAACAACTCTTGGTCAATAGATACCTTGAAGAAGATAGACCAATCTTCTCCACGAGCCAATGACTTGGTTACATAATCCACTTTATCCAACATGCATTTCATTGCAAAAAAGGAATTTCTTGCATCAACTTCCGAGATTTCAAAGCATGATGATGGTAATCTTGGAATTCCGGATCCAAATCTGCGATGGGATAAACTTAGTTACTATGAGAATCAGAAAAAGGAAGAAACATTACATATTCACTCAATAATAATGATGAGTAGCCAAGTTTTTATCTATCAAAAATAGAGCCTGCTAGTAGAGCTTAAGCAGTTGTTTGGTCCATAACACAGCTCAGAATCAGAAATAGAAACAATGAACAAATAGAAAAGAAGTTGCTATAAGTATGAAAGTAACTAAAATGAAATGAAACTTTATTAAGAAATTGTGGCAGCGAAAAAATCTTCAGCATCTCTGAGAGAAGAGACTACTAGTAGAATGAGATCTAAAGCTGAAAAAGGACAACAATATATGGAAGTATATCGTGAACAAAATCTGACTTACCCAGTCATGGGTAGAATGTGATGTCCCCAAAGCAACACAACAGTTAGCAGCAGCAGTTGGGCAACAGATGAGATAAAAGTTCTCCCAGAGAGGAAAAACCAGTGATACAGAATACCAAGCAATAAAAAACATGAAAAGGTTTTCTTCTCATCTCTCCATAGCAAAATATCTGCAACTGCAGGTAAATAATACAGTATCACTAGGGTGAAAAATAGAAGGAAGAATGTGCCTATGCGTGTGGGTGTATAAATCAGCTATTAACGCATGTTAAACTATAAACTGCTGTTGATTGGACAACAAGCCTATTGACTAACAAAGATTTCATGTTCCCAAGTGAACATATAAATTGCAATTCATGTGTGAGTACATAAACATTTGAGAGTAGTACCGCAGGCTGGAAACAATAACCAACCTTGTCCTCGGCCTAACAGCTTCTCTATTTTTGACAGTCCGTTGATGTCCTTGTATCTCAGTAAAGGAGAGTCTATAGCCAAATTGGAGAATGAATCAACAGTTAATTGCACAGCTTCCTGTACCAAACAAAAGCATCCACATCAAACATTGATCTAGCATGTACACTCAGTCTAGGCTGTGCAGTTTACATGTCAATGAGTAAGCAATAAGTTGATCAGAGAAATTAGTGAACTAATGATTAGGGTGGCAATTTGTGCGATAGTCAGGTTATCTTATATTCATGTTATCTATTACTTCCATATTAAATCTTTGCACATAAACATAACTTTTAACTATTTTATGTCGTGTCTTATCATGCTGTTTATCTAAGCGATTCATGTTAAGTGTTGGGCAGTATTATAGTGGGATATTGTGTTGTGTCAAAAATTGCCACCCTTACCACAAATCACTTCATTCAACGAACTACAACTCCGAAACAGTGACAAATATACACAACAATTGATACAGCTTTATTTTCTGAATATGTGGTAAGCGATAGAATTCCTAGAGTAGGGAACTCTTGGTTTACATTAAAAAAGCAAGGATCTAATCAATAGAAAAGCTTCCAACATTTGCCGAACAAACTTCCAGTGCAGCAAACAGAGGAACACTGAAATGCGCCAAATCAACTCATTAACATCAGAATGAACTTACTCTAAGTTTTTCACTTGGAGCTAAAATATGTTTTCCTTCCATAAAAACTTGTACTGACAATATTTTTCGAGTAAACAGGAACGTTTCATCGTTCTTCTAGGTCTAGATTAAAGTATAGGTTCTAAGCACAGTAGCATTTCCTCTCCACATCTTATATATGACACTTTCTTTGCACCATTAGCAACTCAAATGTGTGTATTCTCAGATGAACAGACCATGCAAGTGGCATCTGTACCAATGAAGATGAAGTCTATCATTACACTTCTTGCAAGAAGCAAGATTCGATGGCATTCCACATTCGTACACTTTTGCATTCAAGTCATTCATCATTGAGGAGTGAAGTTAAGGACATTTTCCATACAGGAATGACGGGACCTTGTCCACAACACCACCACCACACTACTACTTCTATTGATATTACTTTTGCATCTAACAGGTATTAATACGAACTTACTGAATATTGGAAGTGATCTAGATAAGATTAAGCCAAACTTAATAATTTTGACGAGCTTGAGGCTCATACGATAATCAAGATAAGACAAAGCTAGACCTCGGCTCTTCTAGGTATTTCAAATTAGTGGGAGAGAGGTTTCCAAAGAACGTTAAGGATGAAATG
The DNA here is from genome assembly GCA_026898435.1 of Prunella vulgaris. Classification (NCBI taxonomy): domain Eukaryota; kingdom Viridiplantae; phylum Streptophyta; class Magnoliopsida; order Lamiales; family Lamiaceae; genus Prunella; species Prunella vulgaris. The sequence continues at coordinate 5,053 of JAPKLY010000810.1, read as the reverse complement.
TTACCTCCAAGGGAACAATTGGTGTGTACTGAATATGTTCCTGAGCTGCAGAACAACTAAAAGTCCTTGTGCGTGAAGCAAGCTTGTAAAGATGGGAACACGGGTCAGGTTTTCTGGGGTCAGACTTCACATGGAGCAACTTGACAAGAGATATAATACGGTTGGCTGCCCAAGCAGGAAGACTAATGACAGGTCTGCAATCAGATAGAATTATCAATAGGGTGCAGTATAATCAAAAAATAAGTAAAAAAATATTAAACTTTCAGATTAAGTGTAGTCTTAATGTTTTACGTTCTTGTAAAAGAAAAAAGGATGGGGAAAATAAGACTTCAAATTCTGATGAAGCGCCAAAAAAAAAAAAAGTGGAAAATTCAAGAACAATATATATATATATAAGGAAATATGAGAATTATTTCATTTATTAACCCATTAAGATTTCCTTCTTGTTCCAAGCTTAGTGATTCATTTAGAGACATAATATCAATATCCAAACAATGGTTAAAGCTTTATCTCAGAACATCTGCTCTTCAAAACCGTATTTGAACATTTGCAACCAAAAAAGGACACACTGAGGCATTATCTGATTCTTAATGCATGGCACACAATATTCATTAGAACTGATCAATTTCTGGAAAAAATCAGTTATGGAAGGTTTGAAAGTCCATCAATCGCATTTAAAGTTTTCATCCTCGAAGATTTCAAAAGTGAAAAGTTTGGACTAAAATTCTTTTATGCAGTTTAATGGCTTGTAAGTTGTAATAGATTTTGCCAAAATAGGCCATCGCTATCTCTAATCTTGGAAACATATAACCTTCTAACTGAAGAAGTAAAGAGAAGAAGCTTTGGAAAGTTTAAACCAATAAATGTATGACAACATAAACAAATTAAAGATTGAGAACACTTGCCTTATGTTTAATCAAGTATCATGTGTGTGCGACTCTGTGAATAGTATATATCCATGATTCTTCAGAAAACAATATCATGAAGGCTCTGTTTGGTATTAATTTTCTAGTATTAATTGCTGTTGTTTCCAGCCACTCAAGGGAATATATTTTGTGGGAATATATTTCAGTAGTAGTTTAGAGACTCACAAAGAGATAAAAATATAATTGGTGTTCTGTTGGGGATTTGATGTAATCTCGGAAACATTTTTTTAGAATAAATATCTGGTGAATGTTGACTTTGTGCATTTTGTAGACAGTGACAACTGCTGATGACTCATCAATTTTTTTTTTTTTTTGCAACTACTGAGTAAAATTGGATAGCGCATGGAAATTAATTATTCAAAAGTATTTTTCAATGTACAAATATTTTATGAAATTATCATCCTTTTGATGTTTCATCATTTTGTGGAAAGCAATACATATGAAAAAAGCACCATTAAAAAAATAAAAATTGGTGAGGCATCTGCCCTCTTAAATCAACTCCCAGACTTGCAAGGTATAAGTACTAGTGCAGCATAATGCATTTAACATTGTTGTTTGCATCAATCTTCTTCCAGACTACACTGCAAGAACTATTTATTTCTTATGCAGATTTCATCTTATCAAACAATAATAGACTAATAGGAGATTTCGATACCTCTGATAGCCTAAGTTCTCCAATAACAGAAATGCAAATTCCCGAAACATCATTGGCTCCAGATCAGTTATAAAAAAGGCCTGCAAATTTCAGGTCAAGAAAGTGTTTCACAACGGTGATGATGATAAGACAGAACAAAGAACAGCTCAGTTCTCTGATCATACCTTCCCAGAGACAGGAACCTTCTGAGAACTTAAAGATTCTTCAGCGCAGATATGAGCATGGGCAATATTCTCAACATATGTGAAGTCCGAGAGATTGTCTCCACTTCCTATAATAAACTGAAATGAGAAAGCCTATTACTAATTCCAAAACATACATACCTTACTCAAATAATACGCAAGACTCAAAACAGATTTTGCAGAGAAAAGCACCAACACTCAGATTTTATGAATTACAATCACTCTATTGAAATAGAAAGCAGTTATTTCATATGCAACTATTAAAATAGCAAGACTAGCATGAAGAAGATGCTAATAAAGAGTAATCTCTGAACACAAGTAACATATGAAAATCTAACTTAATCAACAATCAAACAACATTTAAGAGAATAACGACAAATTCTTGCCAATTATTTATGAGTGAGTAAAGTAGCTTCCGAACCTTATCCCAGTGGGACTTTGCCATATTCACCAGCAAGGGTAGGAGTTGTTTATCACCAGGACCAAATACATTGCAAGGACGAAGAGCACATGTTAATAGGCCATCGATATCATTCGCAAACAAGATCAGTGCCTCAGCTTGAGTCCTAAGGTCAGTGACCATGTCCCAGAACTGCAGTGTGGGATTCATGTGTAGCAAGAGATAGAGAGAAGAGTTAGAAATCGTAGGCATATGGAAAAAGTAAACCCAGAATTTTAGTCACACACATACTTGCCCAGAATACGGTAAAGATTCATCTCCACTACGTATATCACGAACATCATCAAAAATTACATCAGCAGAACTGTTGTATATTAGTCGTTTAACTTTACATTCTCGACAGGCATTTATTACATTTTTTGCACCTGAGGAATTTAGATAAATAGGACATCAATACAGGCTGAAATGTCATAACAGAATCAGTACATTAGTTCATGTTAACACCATGCTTCACCAAGAGAAATTACCTTGAACAATGATATTGTAGCAAATATAGAAATCTTGAGGGACTGGATCCATATAGTCAGTATAAAATACAACTGAAACACCATCAATTGCTGTGCAGAAATAACTACATGTTAGTGCACAAATTTCTGGTACAAAAAGTAAAAAATCCAACTTTGAAAAGGTAAGGAGGCCTTAGAAATGGATGTCAAACAGAAACTAAGAATAAAAAATAGCACAGGATACAGTATACTTAACAAAACAAATACTAGAAGTCTCAATTATAAACATGTCAACTGAAGGAAAAATTATGAAGATTGAAAATGGTATGGCAATACCCTAAAACGGTTAGCCAAGCGGAAATATACACAATAAGCATCTGCACAGTACGCTGGAATTTTAATGCAATTCAACATTCAAATCAGCTTTCAAAGGCTTATTTAAATTGTATGGACTGAACGTCGGTAAAGGTCACCAGTCACATTATATGGCAAAAGAAAACATCATCAAAACCGTCCAACATACCACTATTTAATAAATACACATAAATGAGCGCTGTGTGTTGCTAGTATTTCGATTCGACCGAACTTTCGTACTTGTGCTAACCAAGAGGTTCAGAGCTGTACCAAAATAATCATGAACGATAACCACTTCAACAGAAAATCCACAATTTGCCTATGAAGTAGTCTTAGTTTGAATCGACCTAACTATGCTAAAATTCAGAACACTCCACATATTCATTAAGCAAAACGCATCGTTCATAGTCATTAAATTCAAAATCTAATACAGCGCGTAGATTAAATGAGTACCTTGAACGATTTGGGATTTATCACGCACATCAACCTGGAAATAAGTGGCGCGTCGGGAGGCGAACGCATCGGCGAGAAGCGAGTCGGAAGGTTTGAGTTCGGGAGACTTAGAGGAGTCGGCGACTCGGACGATCCAATTACCGAGTCTGAGCAGCCTCTCCACCAAAGCACGGCCTATAAATCCCCTGCCGCCCAAAACGGCGCACGTTTTCAAGTGTTTGTCCAAATCACCATCGCCACCATTTTCGTTCACCATTTCCGAGAAATCGACAGCAGATGTATCGACGAATCGGCGAGGATAAATTTAAATGCGAGGAAGAGAGAGAAAATGGTGGCGAAGAGAATGAAGAACGAGGTGAAGGAAAAAAGCCAAGAAGGGGGGATGGATCGTGTGTTGTAGGCTCCACCGGAATCAGGTGGACGTTGATTACTTTAATCGTCTTTTTTCACCTTTTCATTTGGTTCCTTGTCATTTTTGGGTATTCCTTGAGTTTTATTTTCTCCTTCTAAATTATTTGCTTTTATAATTATTATCCAAATTTTATTATTTGAGATATTTTGTGAGTTAAGTCTCTTGCATAATGGTCAATTTAAGGTTGTAAATAAGAATAAGATAAAAAGTTGTATGGACCCGAGTTCACGGTGAACTCGAGTTTATCAATTATCACTGTCATATATATATATTATCACTGTTATGTATATTTACTATCATTATTATGCACATACACTATCACTATTAAAAAGTCAAATATATTTTTATAATAATGATAGTATATATGAATGACAGTGATAGTGATTACACATTATAGTGATACGAGTTCATGTGAACTCGAGTTCACAAGAAATCTACTCTAAGAATAATTGTACAATTATAATTATTTAAAATAACAAAATCAAATTTTTGTTGGGGAAAATGGATTTGAAACCAACTAAATATATATTTACTTTGAACAATTAAGTGAGAGCTCAATTAATTTTTAGAAAATTAAACGGCATTTATTGTTGATGATCATGGATTTCAAATGTAATTAATATGGGTGCTCTGGCTAGTAAAATCATCAAACCTATATGTTGTGGGTCTAATCGAACCACCATCCAGATCATCGGACAAACCATCAATCCAGTCTAAATGGCGAACAAGGGAACTCACTTCCCTCCGACATTTACGTGACGAAAGAGCGACTAAATTTTTTTTTATCGATAATATTAGTTGTTAGTAGTTACAAGTTAGTTCGCTAAGTCTCTAAAACACTCCAAGCCAACCTTATGTTTTCCCCAATATCTCCAAGTCAATCTTATATCTCCCTTAATTCGTTCCCAAAGGGAATCAAACCTAGGTCATTCACTTAAGTGAGGAGCCCGGTGGCCAGGTGGACTAGCCCACCTGGTTGAAAGAGCGACTAAATATCTACGCGACCAGCAACCAGAGCTTGAGGAAAAGAAGTCTCGCTAAAGAAGGACGTCGAGCTAATGACCATAGGCCGACTTGCCACCCCCAACTCGCAGATAAACTTCTAGTATTTCAAGATATATATATACAAGTTTTGTGAATAATTCTGCACAACTCTTATTAGTAT
>JAPKLY010000809.1:107193-127702 GCA_026898435.1 Prunella vulgaris | reverse complement strand
ACTCCGCAAAAGTCAAAACAAAAAACACCGTATGTTGTGGACAGTGAAAGAGAGACACCGAGGGGCTCCACTGGTAGAGTGCGCAAACGTGGTTATCCCATGCCAGATGACCTTCCTCACGACTACACTCTACAGGCTATGGTGCAGCTGCAGGTATCGACATCTACATTCAATCAAATAAAAGTTCCTATTTCTGCTTTTTTTCATCACACTGGTTGGAACGACTGGATAAACCAAGAAAATATTCTGGAAGTATTAGAAGATGGGGAGTTGAGTGCATCTTCCATATGTTTATACCTTAGGTATGTGGTTAATAATTTTGAGTATTTACTTCTTATAAAGTTTTACTTTGTTTTTAAATATTAATGCGCGTATATATATTTTTTAAAGATATTTGGGTGAGGTATATCTCTCCAGAGATATGGATGCATGTTCAAAGTATACATTCATCTCTCCCCATACGTCTGTGCTCATTGGTGATAGGAAGGATAACATGGAGAGTATGATTGCACATATGTTGACACTTAATGGGAGTGATCATCTCATTTTATGGCCTACGAATGTGGGGTGAGTACAACAAATATTTCATTAAATTTGTATTAATAAGAAAATATAGTTAATTTTAATATTCTTAATGTAATGCAGGGGACATTGGGTGTTGGTCGCGATAAACATGCAAACACTTGATGTGTATTATATGGATCCAGCTGGTGTGATGAATACGAGTTACCCTCAACTCATGTCATATATGGAAATGTAAGTTAATTTATAATGATTTATTTAATCATAACTTATTTCAACGGCCTATAATTTATAATATACATATGTAACATAGTTTGATGAGGATGTACCGGTGTCGGCTGTCAGGTCAAGACTCAACATCTATCAAGCAAGTGAAATGGAAAACTATTCAGGTTATTAATATACTTTAGAAAATTATCAAATTATTAGAAAATAATTATAATTGTATGACGTGTTCATCATTGCTAATCAACAGGTTCCGAGGCAACAAGATGGGGTGCATTGTGGACATTTTGTGTGCTGTTATGTTGAAGATATAATTCAATCTTACCGGACGATCATTCCTACAAACGTAAGTTTGTTTATCTATTTATTGAAGTTATTATTGATTGAATATAAGTATTTATTAACTAATTAATTTTTCAATATTTTACAGTTTGTATATGAACGTCCGCTCGCGTATTACTTTACAAAAAGAATGGACGACTGGAAAATTGATTGGTCAGGATATTTGTACAATCGATTTTTAGCTTAAACTTTTTGTGTGACAATATGTAAACTTATTTAATTATATATTAAATTTTATTAATGTGTATATTTATTTGATTGATGTTTCATTTAATTAGTGAATAATTGATGTGTATATTTATTTTATTGATTTTAGGAATTTATTATATATTTTTTGGTATTAATTAATTATTTAATTGATTTTAGGAAATAATTGTAAAAATAAATCGAATTAAAAAAAAAAAATGCTTGCAGAGCGGTTTTTAACCGCTCTACAAGTGCACATAATAAAATAAATAGAAAATAATATCTGCTTGGAGAGCGGTTAATAACCGCACTCCAAGTGAGAGCGGTTAATAACCGCTCTCCAAGTGCCGGTAATTAAATAAAAAAAAAAAAAAAATTAATATGCTTGCAGAGCGGTTAATAACCGCACTCTAAGTGAGAGCGGTTAATAACCGCTCTGCAAGTGCCTATCTTGCAGTGCGGTTTCGCAACCGCTCTCTCCACTTGGAGAGCTGCCACTTGGAGAGCCCTTAAGAACCGCTCTCCAAGAGCAAAAATAAGGGCTCTCCAAGCCCCATTCTGTACTAGTGATTTTAGTTCATTTACTATGACATACTATATGAGGTGTGAATTTATATATAGTGTGGTGTTAGTTCATATACATTGTTGTGTTAGTTTATATACATTATTTTATGTCATTTATTTTTAAAATAATCAAATCGAAAAATACTTAGAATAAATTGTTGTTCACCATAAAATTTACTCTGTGTATCGTTCACATAATATTCTGCCTCCATTTATATCTCTTTTATAATGACACTAATGGTCACTTTTTCCCGTGGAATGTTGCTTGCATCCATTTATTTTTAGAGAAAATTATGCGAAATAACCATTAGTTATGTGGTTAAATTGTATTTTAATCATTGACCCAAAAAGATTTTTTTTAGCCATTTTTTAAATTTGCAATTTCACCTCCTACACGAAAATGCAAGGATATTTAGAATTGCTGAGAATGGACATCATTAGTGGTCTTAATACTTGATTTGAGAAATATGTAGTGTGCAAATGTGTGATGGTTTTACATTCTTTCACCTATAGCGTTCTATGCTGAAATGATTTGATATTGTTGGGAATGGACCTAATTAGTGGGCCCAATATTTTAACTTCGTACTTAATAGTTTTAAATAATAGGTATTTATGTAAAGCACTTACCAAAATTGTTAAAAAAGAGTTTTTGTGATATTACATGACCAAAAATTGCAAAAAAGGAAAAATTTCCAGGTTTTTATGTCTGGTAGCCCAAGGCGAGTCCGTGTGATTATCCCCTTTATTTTTTTTATTATTTTGTCCCTTAAACAAAACACACCTATGTGTTTTAGAATGACACTGATGGTCACTTTTTCCTGTGGGATTTCAGTTTTGAATGTCTCGCAGGCCGAGGCAATTGTAGGTGAGTCCAACAAGGCAGTGGAGCTTAAGCCTAATGAAGTTCTTCGGTTGAGGCAAATTTTGAGGGGAGATGAGCCAGTCTCTCAATTTCTGGTGTCTTGGATTGACGACAGGCCAGACTCATGGCTAGACGAGGACGTATTTCGTGCTCAGTTCCCTTACTTCGCACTTGAGGATAAGGCTGTTCTTGAAGCCAAAGGAATTATTAAATACAAGCGTCGGAAAAAGGAGTGACTATGTCGATTTATTATTACAAGTTAGGAATATTTATACAATAAATCTAAATATGAAAAAGAATGTGCTTTTAATTGAATTAAATCCAATGTATATAGAATTATATCTCTTATATATATGTACGTATTCTTTTCTTAATTATCCTTATAATTTAAATCTTCATAGTATTGTTCCTAGAGAATCACAAATATAAGCTAAAAGGCATGAATTGAAATCCTATAGTCTGGTCTACTTAACTGGAGTTTGCTTGAATTGTGTGTTATGGTGTCTTGTAATTTTTATATTATGCTCTATTTTAGACTTTTTTCAGTACCTCTGGCACTCAGACAATGATATTTATCTTTTTTTTTTCAAAAAAAAAAAAAAAAAGTGAGACCTTTTCTTGTACTTATTTTCAAATTTCTTATTGTTTTTGTCTGTGAATTCCATAAGTTAGTGTTTCCGTTAATTCTTTTGTGCAGTGAATTCTTATTATTTATTTACCAAAAATTAATATTTATCTTCTTGTTTTTATATTAGTTTTATAGTAATCATTATTAATGATCAACATTGTATGCGTTTACTTCATAATTAGTTTAATGAAGTCCATACACGGTGCATATGGTAGCTGAACTTGGAACTTTTGATCGAATTTTTGCCAAAAAAGTGAAAAACAATGTCATTTCTGGCTATGCACGGTGCATATGGTAGCTGAACTTGGAACTTTTTGACATCTTTGTTGATATTTTATTACATTTATTAGTATTTCAGTAATATGAAAAATAAATTAAAAATACAACAAAATTAAAGATTATTTTGCAACTGCATCAATAATTGTATCGAAAAGCCCCAAATTCAACAATCGCGTGCGCTGTGCATGATAAAAAAATAAGGCTATTTTTACTTTTTTTTGGAAAAAATGGAATTAAAATTGGACAACTCAAAGAATTACAGGATCAAAATCTAAGAGTCAGTTTTTTTTGAGAACATAAGTGGATACTTATAAGTCCATAAAAGAAAATTTATCTCTGGGAAGTGGTTTCAATTAAAAAACAAGTTTTATCGTTGAGTTTACTCAAAATTCACATTATTCTCCTGAGTGGAAACTTTTATGATTGTTCAAGTAGACTCGTGCAACATTGTTATTTAGCCCCCATGATGTGAAACTACTCCCTTCTAAAGACTGTTAGGTGGGTTCAACTGGTGTAGATGAATGTATAAGTGGTGGCTTTGGAGGTTAATTCTATATTTCTCCAATTTCTATTTATCTTATATCTAGATTTTTCAATTTTTAGAACTTTCTTTATGTTTCATCTTCTTTCTATTACAAGTATTTTTACACTATTTTTGTTTTTACTTGGTAATTCAATATTTTTCTTCTTTTATCTTACACCAAACTCTATTAATTGCTAGAATTATTTGGAACTTTGCATCACTTTGTAATACTCCTCCTTGATGCATATTCCTGTAACTCCAATTTTGACGCATCGAGAAAGCGATACTGTCATATTTAACACTACAAAAAAAGCGGGTTTTAGCGACCGCCAAACGGTCGCAAAACATAGCTTGCGACCGTATTAGCGACCGCTTTTGGCGGTCGCTAAAACACCAGTCTCAAATATTTAGCGACCGCTTTTATGTGGCGGTCGCTACGCAAATTCAGTCGCAAAAAATATCCGGGTATTGACCCGATTTGGTTTTTTTAAATTAGCGACCTCCTGTGCGCGGTCGTTAATTTTAATTTAGCGACCGCTTATGGGTGTCGCTAAATTATATTAATTAATTATGATAATAAATTTATATTAATTTTGCGACCGTATCAGGCGGTCGCTAATTTTATAATAACGACCGCTTTGCGCGTTCGCTATTTATTTTAAATAATTATAATAATAAATTACATTTACATTTTGCGACCGCTAGTAGCGGTCGCTAATTATAATTTAACGACGCCACTAGCGGTCGCTAAACTCTTACGTAGCAAAAAAATTGTGGTCAAGGTGTTTCGAACCCAGACCCTTTCGAGGGCTGGCTGGGCTCGAACCACTTGGCCACGGACCCAACATCTTAACCATATCATCATATATTTTATATGAGCCTTATTTGACTCAGAATAAATGTTGTAAACTTTGTGCCCGCAAGGAGTCGAACTCGCGACCTCTGGGCATCTCAGAGGTCGCTGTTTCACTATGGCACTTGCTTCTTTCGTTTATTTTTCTGCAACTAATTGTATATAACTCCAAATTAAGTCACGTTTTTTTAAAATCCATCAAATTAATTCATTTTCGTCTCTAATTTATTAATGTATATATATTTCAATAAATTTTTTTTAATGTTATAAATTTTATAATTTACATTTCTCTTTTTTTTATTTTATTCGACTTTTTGCAATTAATAGTATATAATTCCAAATTGTGTCTCGTTTTTTTTTTTTTAAATTCATCAAATTAATCCTTTGATACTTAATATAAATATATATATATATTTATTTCAACCACAAAAATGTAATGTTATATATTTAATAATTTACAATACCAAAATTTTAATTTGTTCATTTTTATTCAATTAATTGTATATAACACCAAATTAGCCACAAATTTTAATATTCTAAATTACTACAATTTGATATCATAAAAAATAATTTTGATGTAAAACATAAAATTTTAAACATTCAAAATATATTAATAAAAAGTTAAAATACTTAATATTCAATTCAAACAAAAAAAAATTGTTCAACACATAAATTAACTAGCCGTTAGAATTAAAATCGGGCATCCATTCTTCAAGATTCTCAAGATCCCCACCATCGGCACCCTCATTCCCACGAGAAGACGCACCCACTCCGGGACCACCATCCGTACTCGCACCACGACTCGTATCGGCATCTGCCTCATCATCCGAGTCCTCCGGAAGTGGAATATTAGTAACTGCAGAAACTTGAGCCAACCAAGCCTGCATCTTCCTTTCTTTTCTCTCTTGCTTGTTCAACTTGTTCTTCAACTCGACCACTTCCTGCTGGAGATTGACGTCAGGATGAGCGGACACAGAATATGATGATGATCTCGGGCGGTGCGTCTGACGGGCAATCTTACTGTAAGCTCCCAACCCTAGTATCTTACCCCTATTGACTCCGGCCAAATCTACATAGAGGCGGTCCTCATCAATAGGGGTAGGTGTAGGGTTTTCCGGAGTAGGTGTCGCTTGGGTCCGATCCTCATCGAGAGCAGTTTTATACTTGTTCTGAAATTAAACAAAATAAAATATTAATTTTATTTTAATAGAATAATTTAAATATATTTAGTAGTACATTCTAATTAGATACTTACGTGAAGCTTGGTGGTGAGGGCATACGTGGATTTCCCAATCTCATTCACTGGGTGAAGAATGGAAAGAGACTCGAAATGTTTGGGCCTCCGTCCGTGTGCATTCTCCTTTAAGAATTAATTATAATAATATAATTAAATATAATAATTAATTATAAATTAAATATAATAATTAATACTTACAAAAGCGAGCCCGTGCTCGTAGGCGGTCTGGGAGCCACCGCGATGAATGGCGACTCCTTCTCCGTTCGGATTGCTCATCCGATTTTCTTGCGCCTTACGAGCCCTCTCCTGGTGTGCCGGATCAGTCCAGTAACCCACCAATCCGTCCCAGATCGCCCGTCCATCACCGTCTCTCCCCAAATCAACCGTCTTCCCTTCTTCTGTCCATGCTTTCTTCATTTTGTAGACGACTGCTTTCATCCGGCCCTGTGCTAGACTGCACCATAACTCCTCCACCCTAGCGTCGTGTGCCGGATCCCAAAAGCAAAATTTCTGCAATTCAAACAATTCCCAAAAATTAATTACTCAAATATTAATAATTAATAAAAATATTAATTATTAAAATATTAATATTTTTATACCTTAAATTCGTCAAACATCGCTCTCCTCGAGGCCTCAGGTACACGAGTCCACGAGCCAACTCCATAAGGCCAAGTGACCTGCATAATGGACTCCATAAGGCCAAGTGACCTGCATAGGAATTATTATATAACAATAAAACAAAATAAATTATTAATTTACTTACTGGCCCTCTCTTATTTCTATGTACTCCCGGGTCTCACGTAGAGGGTGTTGCCGCGATGAAGATCCGGCCTCATTAGACTGGGAGGGCGGGGGCATCAGACACTCGGGAGGTCGAATCGGTGGTAAAGGGAGGGGTCGTGGCCTCCCTCTCCCTCTCCCTCTACCTCTACCTCTCCCTCTCCCCTGACCGTCACCCTCAATCTGATCTGGTTGTTCACTCATCTATACCAAATTGTACAATCAACAATTTAACAAATAATACTAACAATATTACTAACAATAATAATACTAATAATATTACTAACAATAATACTAATATTAACAATATTAACAATAATAATACTAACAATATTAACAACAATACTAATAATAACAATAATAATACTAACAATATCAACAAAACAATATTACAACAAATCAACAAAACAATATTAACAACAAACCAAACAAATATTAACAATATTAACAACAAATCAATATTAACGATATACTAACAATATTAACCAAATACTAACAATATTAAAAAATATTAACAAATACTAACAAATACTAACAAATATTAACAAATAATATTAACAATTAAAAAAATACTAACTGTTTTTTAAAAAAAAATACTAACAGTTAAAAAAAAAATTCATTTACCTTTCACCGGAGATTTTGACGGCGGCGGGAGGACGAGGCGGCAGAACGAGGCGGCGGACGAGGTGGCAGGACGAGGTGGACGAGGCAGCGGAGGAGGACGAGGCGGCATGACTTAGCGACGGTGACGGCAACGGTCGCAATTCCGAAAGTAAATTTACGATTTTCGACGGTAAATTTACGATTTTGGTTTTTTTGGTGTAATAACTTTTACAATTCTGGTGAAGGAGGTAATAATTTGGTTTTGTTTTTGCGACCGCCTATAGCGGTCGCTAAAATATACTAAGGCGGTCGCTAATTAAGCGGTAGTGGCCACGTGGCCACTCCTTATAATCAGTCAAATGCGGCGATTTGCGACCGCTAGAAGCGGTCGCTAAACTAGCTTTCGAATTTCAGAACCGCCAATTAACCCCCGCTTATTTTTTATTTTGCGACCGCCTATAGCGGTCGCTAAAATATATTTTATATTTTGCGACCGCCTATAGGTGGTCGCAATTATATATATTTTTTTTTGGAAATTTGTTATGTTATTGTGTTAACCCTGTTAATTAAATTATAATACTAATATTATGATACTAACTCAACTCATAATATGCACAAGTTATTCTAAAAAATGACAATATTAATTAATTAAACATATATATAAAGACATTTGCTTAATTAATCATCCTCGTCATCATTATCTTCCTCATTATCATCCTCCTCGTCATCATCATCTTCTTCATCATCATCTTCTTCTGCATCATCATCATCATTTTCCTCGTCATCTTCTTCCTGTTCCTTTTCCTCTTCCTCTTCCTCTTCCTCTTCGTCTTCTCCTTCCTATTCGTTCTCAACAATTACCATATCTGGATTTACAGCAACTAAATCAACTGAAGAATTTATACCTTCGTCCTGAACCACTGTTTGAGCTTCTTGCACTTCAGTTTGGAATGGATCTTCAAATTGTGCAGTTTCTAATGTGGATAAAGTAGGCATTTCCACCAACGACCTTGCCTTGACCTTGACCACTGTTCTTAAGTTCGGTTTGCCTGAAGTCGGATACTTGCAATAATAAACTTGAGATGCTTGTGATGCAAAAATGAAGGGGTCGTATGCAGCTGGATATTTTTTACTGGTGTTAATATCAACGATCTTATAGTTTGCATCGACTCTCTTCCCTTCGCGACCCGGATCAAACCATTCACAGAAGAACAAAACAATTTTTCTCCATGGCCACCCCGGATATTCAACTTCAACCACCTCTTGCAACACACCATAGTAATTGACCGGTGCTTCGTTGAAGTTTCCACTGGTAACGCAAACACCGCTGTTTGAAGTGGCTTTTACTGAAGCATACACAGCTGTGTGAAATTTAAAACCATTTGCATAGTACCCATTATAACAAGTCACTTCACGTAGTGGTTTTTTGCTCAAGACTTCAAGATGTGGATTCTGAAGCTGATTCATTTGTCCCTACAAATATTAAACTATTACAAGATTAATAGTATTAACTTTGTGGCAAATATATAATATGAGGTCGTGACTACATACCATTTTTTGGAACCAAAACATGAATTTGTGGCGAATTGCATCATACACCTATGCTTCTGTGATGCCTGGTAATTGTTGACGAGTTTTCTCAAAAAACATCCTTACATATCAGAAACACTAGTATTAAAATACTAACATAACTTCAAAAAATGACTAAAAATATAAAACTCACTGTATGTATGGTATTCATCAAAACATACGAATGTATCATCTCTTCTTCCCAGTCACTTTGGAAATACAGGTTTGGTCCCTTTACCGAGTGGTCGACCAGCATGTAAGAATACCGACAGCATACCATCGAACTCACGAAGAGGATGATCTTCTGCGCGACCATCATAGTTGCGAGGCTCGTTTGAACTTGATCGCCGAAGTAATAAGAACAGAATGTACCAACCTCTTCAGTAAGATAAGCATTAACAATGGATGCTTCAATGTGTGCTGTATTTCCAATATTACATTTCATGTTGTGGAGATACCTAAAAATAGTAAATTCAGTTTCTAATGAAGAATAAAATAACATAAAAATTAGAAAGAAACAAATAAATAAATAAATTTATACTTACCTCTCAAAAGGGTACATCCACCTATACTGCACTGGACCACCATGTAAAGCTTCATACGGTAAATGGACAGGTAAATGCTCCATCGAGTCAAAGAAACTGGGTGGAAAAAGTTTTTCCAACTTGCACAATATAACAGGGATGTCTCTATCCAAACGCTGTATGTCGTCCACTTTAATCATTGAGGCCGTTAAGTCTCTGAAAAAAAGACTCAATTTTGTGATGACACACCATACATGCTTCAGAAGTGAGTACCGGAAGGCAATCGGTAGCAACCGCTGCATAAAAACATGACAGTCATGACTCTTCATCGGACCGATCTTCCCAGTTTCTGGCTCAAACGACCTACCTATGTTGGACACGTAATTGTCTGGAAACCGCAGTTCCTTCACCCATTGAAATAATTTTTTCTTGTCTTCTCTGGAAATTTGGTAACATGCTTGTGGAAAATCACGTGGTCGTTGACTACTGGACAGACTAGGACGAGAACAGAACTTACTTAACTCTTCTCTGGATTTTTTAGTGTCTTTGGTCTTACCTTCTGTATTCAAAATCATGTGGAACAAGTTATCAAACACATTCTTCTCTATATGCATCACATCCAAGTTGTGTCTAATCAATAATTTACTCCAATAAGGCAAGTCCCAAAAGATGCTCTTCTTCTTCCAACCTCCTTGGATCCGTTTATTGTGTTCCATTGCGTGCTCCTCAATCGTTTTCCACAAGCCAGTTACTGTAACTTCTCTCAACAACGAATCACCTAGAATAAAATGCGTATTGTTAAACTAAATCTATCAAACTCTTAGAATAATTAAGTACTGGTTAAAATATGAATAATATATAAATACCTGTTCGAACTCGTGGCCTTGGACGCTTTACAGGAGGTTTACCCTTTAGAAAATTCTTTTTGTCCCTCCGAAAGGCATGATCATCACGCAGAAACTTCCTATGGTTCTCGAACCATGATATCTTCTTACTCTTTGGAAGATAAAATGCCTCAGACTCATCCATGCAGTACGGGCACGCTAGTCTTCCAGCTGTCGACCACCCAGATAACATAGCATATGCTGGAAAGTCGGTGATGGTCCATAAAATAGCAGCCCGTAACGTGAAGTTCTCCTTTCGGTACACGTCGTATGTCTCTACTCCCAAATGCCACAAATATAACAACTCTTTAATCAACGGCTGAAGGTAGACATCCAGTTTATCCTTTGGGTTGCGAGGACCAGGCACCAACACAGTGAGAAATATGTGTTGAGGCTTCATGCACAACCAAGGGGGTAGATTGTACGGAGTCAACAAAACAGGCCACAAAGAATACTTCTTCCCGTGCATACCGAATGGAGTAAATTCGTCTGTGCACAAACCAAGTCTCACATTTCGCTTCTCACTAGCAAAATCTGGGAACTCTCTATCAAGATGTCTCCACGCATTAGAGTCTGCAGGATGACGCATCTCTCCGGAATTCTGATCAGAACACTCCTCAGCATGCCATGTCATGTCTTTTGCAGTGGCACTCGACTGATATAACCTCTCTAGACGAGGAGTGATGGGAAGATAATACATCGACTTGAAAGCTGTCTTCTTCCTACGATCAGAGGGTTTGAACCTAGGGTGCCGGCACATCCTGCACTGATTAATGCTCTCGTCGTCGCCCCAAAACAACATGCAACCATTGGTACAACAATCAATCTTCTCAAATGGTAAACCCAAATCCTTCAACAGCCTCTTACTTTGATAGAAATTTTCTGACACTGTATTCTCTTTAGGTAGGGCCCGTTTAAACAACTTGACAAATTGATTGAAGACTTTCTAACTCACTTTGCCTTCAGTTTTGATGGACAACATCTGAGCGTTGAATGACAACTGAGTCTCAGTATCACAACCAGGAAACAATTTTTGATCGACAGATTTGAGCATCTCGAAAAATTTCTTTGAACGTGGATTTGGTTCCTCCTCCGTGGCTGTGTGGTGAACACCCAATCCAGACTCATCAATCATCGTATGATACCGTTGGAATTCATCTAGCTCATCCAATGGTGTAGACGGGTCGCAGCTCGAACTACCAATCTAAAATCTCTCACCTCCACAACTACTCAACTGATTATAGAAGGCAATCACTGTTTCCAAATTATAATTCCACCTGTCTTCGCCATGTCTGGTCCAATTATAATAAAATGGAGCAAAACCGAACCTCACAAGATGAGTTTTAACCTCATCTATGCTAAAAATTCTTCTGTCACTTTCTGCCTGAACAAGGACATCTAATCCGACCACAACTATCCATGCAATTTGGTTTACTACAGGCAAACTTAATAAACTCATCAAGTTTCAGGCAAAATTCATAATTCATATTTCCTTGTATCAAAAGAGGCATTTCATACATCCAACGACGATCAGGGAGTTCCATCTGATACAAATTAAAAATGAATCACATATAAATTATTAAAAAATTCGGCAGAGTTTTGACTATAAACAAACATATCCAATTTTTTAAAACAAAAAATCAACTATAATCAATTACAATAATTATTCACATTATAAATTCTAAAATTTAATATGTCACATGAAGAACACTTATAAAACATATAATACACAAAATTTAAAATTAAACGGTAAAATTGTAAAAACGTATGGTGAATTAGAAGCAACGAGCACAATATAGTAGTTGACTTCCACAATTTCCACCAACACGTTGAAGCAATGCTCGTTTGAATTTGGGAATTTTTTTGAGGTGTGAGTGGGGTTTTTTCCCCGAAAAAATTGAAGAAAAGAGAAGCTGATTCTGTTCCATAATCGCGTTTTAGCGACCGCCATATTATGTCTAACGACCGCCTTAAGCGGTCGCAAAATTATATAATTAAATGGAGCCAACTACCCTAACCGGATACTACTTTAGCGACCGCATTTGGGGTCGCAAAATTAATATTTTATATTTGCGACCGCCAAAAAGCGGTCGCTAATTTTAAAAAACAAACCAGTTCTTCTTTTCCGGGTTACCAGTTACGGGTTTAAAATTTAGTGACCACATTTCTGTTTGCGACCACCTGTATGCGGTCGCAAAGTATTTTACTAATACTTTTGCGACCACTTATGGCGGTCAATTTTTTTTTTTAAATGATTTAACGACCGCAAGCGGTCGCAAGGCGGTCGCAAATATTCCAAAATTTACCAAAACACCTCGGCGGTCGCAAATACGGTCGCTAAAATGAATATTTGCGACCGCTTTATGGGCGGTCGCTAAAAAGCGGTCTCTAAAACCTGTTTTTTTTGTAGTGTAATCCGTTGATTCTGAGAATACCCGGATAATATGATCTTCTCATTATTATTAAGTCTAGAACATGATAATGTGTCTATTCTAATAACTTAATCATATTAACTCATTTTGCTAATTGATCATGTTGTCACATTTGAACACTATTTCAAATACTACTTGCATTGGCCAATGACTAACGATCCAATTAGTTTTGAGAAGATGAGTATTCTCTCCAATTCTATTTGAGGAATGAATCCTATCTTGGCTCAACCACAACGCACATGTACTTCGTGATGTGCCCAACACATGCCATATTTACTCCGTTGAGAGTGCAAGCGTCGGTCATAGTCAAAGCCCATCATTCCATACATGTCGTGTGTATTGACCTCAAGTCATAGGACAATTCCACCACTCCACAAACCGATACTCTCGTAGACACGTAAATAGAATATATCAAACGGTTTCTTGGTTGGGTATTACAATACTCTTCAAAGTATTTGTGCATCCATCATGAAATATCTAATATCTCGTAGTTGTGAGAACCACTCCACTCTCTAAGAGTATGATGCAGATCACACACCAATCGCATCATTGATATCCCGTTCTCGATGATAATTGATTGTGGCTACTTTAAGAACCATGTCATTGTCAACTAAGATCTCACATTCTTAATGACGACATAAGTTCATGGGAAAACAAATATTAATAACATGAAAACAATCAAACACAATATTCAATAAAGTGTAATGCCAAATATTATTAAATAAAGTCAATAATATAAACAACTGAATAACGATCAAGTACTATGTCCTCCTAAAATGATTATCTTCTAGGACATATATACTAACAATCAAGGATCAACTGGATCATTCAATGACTACGTCAGGAGAGGTGTTCAACTACGGGATAAGCAGAAACATCTCCAGCTTCGACATGATTTAATTGAACATGTTTGAGCTCGATTTGGAAATAATTAGGTAGATATTAAATTGATCGTTGTGAAATTTACTTTGTTACTTTCAAATTTTTTGGTGTACTTTGCGTGCTTTAAATTTGTATTTTATCATGTATGTAATAAAAAAATTAATAATATATTTTTGGGTATTTTTTAAAAATATAATAAAATATTAAAAATTAAAATAATTAAAATATTCAATAATATATTATTTATTTAAAAGTTAGATTGTTAATATAGTTGATAAATTAAATTATTAAAGAAATAAATAGGATATTAATTGAAATGGGTTCTCAAAATTTTACTTTTTGGGTTTATGCAATGGAGATAATTTTTATTTTGAAGATATATGTTTTTTTTTTTGCTTTTGAGGTAATGCTGACGTAGCAGGAAAAAACCTGCTTTTGGAGTTTATGCATTAAAGCAGGCGTTATATATATATTGCACAATGTTTGCTCCTCAAACGTTGCACATGAAGCTTTCGTTTACTTGAGTTATTCTACCTTGACAATTCTTCTTTGAGCATAATTATCTCATGTTTTACATACCTCAAATTTTAAGTTAAAAAAGTTCATTTGAGTCCGCTCTTTTTAAAACTATTTCTTACAACACGTTATTTGAATAAACTTATAGTAAAATATTGGGGTCAATATTCTATGAGATAATGAGAGGGATATAAGAGTGTGTATATACATAGTATTTAGAATTTATATATAATATATTTAATTTGATGAACTTATTTTAAATTATATGAGAATTGAGAACCAATTTGTAATAATTTTTTAATTTTTTTTTTTCCATTTCTGTTCACTTTTTTTAAAAAAAAATAACTTGATATATAGTGTTTGGATATATGAAATTTTTAGGATCCAAAGGGTAATATGGAAAATTTTCAATCAAAAAGGGCAAAAAAGAGTATCTTCAAAAAATGGGGCAAAATAGAAATAGCCCTTCAAATTGGGCTAATTTTGTGCATTTACTCTAAATAAAAAGATTGGCGAACAATAAAACATTACAAATAAAAGGGATGGAAGGAGTATATGCTCACTCGAATTCTATATTTTAAATTATCTAGTTGAATAAAATGTGAATTAACTTAATGATGTATAGTTTGTTACCTCATTCATTTCAGGCTCAAGGGTGGGGGAGTTATTATACGGGGCAGTATTATAAAGAGCGAGCGGTAAATGTGCAATTTTTAAAATATATTTACACTCATTTTGAGTGTGTTTTTTGGTGTGCTAATTTTATAATTTTTGTATATTTATCTCTCTTTACAATTTAAATGAAAAGTGTGTCCCTCTTTTTTTTTTTCTCTTATTATATATAAATGCATGATTCACAGTTGTTAATTAACTCATCATTATTAGTATAGTTTTCTTTAGGTGTTTGATATGAATTTAAGATGAGAATGATTATAAGTATTATTAAAGGGGGTAAGTGGTAATCACCGGAGTTAGTGACTACCCTTTTGTTTAACATATTTTTATTATCTCATTAATGTATAATAAATAATACTCCCCATGTCTCAAATATTTATTCTTACTTTCCATTTTCGTTCGTTTTCCAAATTTATTCTCATTCCCTTTTTAAAAAGTCTTAGTCTTGTATGCACTAGGTGCACCGTGCAATTCAAGTTCATTTTTAAAAAGTTACACAATACTACTGAAAAGTTACACATATTATTACTGAAAAGTGTATTTTTAATGGTGTAACATTTTAGTAATAATTTGTGAAACTTTTCAATAATAAATGGTGTAACTTTTTAAAAATGCACTTGAGTTGCAAGGTGTACCTGGTGCACAATAGACTTAGTCTTTTAAAAATATTATTATATTATCACACTCACAAACAATCAATTTATTCTCCAGTGGACCCCATAATTATTCAACAATATCCTTACTTTATCTATTTTATCATAAAATAGATAAAGTAAGGATATTGTTGAATAATTAGAGGGGCACACAAGTTTTATAAAAATGAGATAAAATTTTTATTTCATTTTTATAAAACTTGTGTCCATACAAAGAGGAATAAATATGAGGGACGAAGGGAGTACCAAACACTATTAACCTAGCTGGTCGTTATTTGTTCTTATGCTAATTAGAGTAATTAATTGTCCCCCTTCATTTGTTTAAGCGTCATCCCCAGCCCGTGAGATTTTTCTCATCAAAGATCTCAAAGGTATGTTCATTTTATTGTTAGTATCTTTTTCTACTAATTATTAGATTGATTTTTCTTTGAGTAAGTCTCTTTTGCACCAAGTGCACCGTGCAACTCAAATGTATTTGTAAAAAATTATGCAAATTATTACCGAAAAGTTATACCATTAAAGATACTCTTTTTAATAATAACATGTGTGACTTTTCAATAGTATTTTGTGTAACTTTTTAAAAATAAACTTGAGTTGCACGATGCACTTGGTGTATACAAGACTAACACTTTTTTTATAATAATTCTGTAAACCAACGAAGTCTTAGCAAAGTGATTGATGCCTTCTTAACTTTTCATAAACTTTTATTCATTTAATTTTTAAATCCTTCAGTACTATTGAGTTACTTCCTACTCTATTAATTTCTTGTAGAAATACATGTGATAATTGATACATGTAGATGTAAAAAGTGAATATGTTATATATTCTCAATTTTGTGTGTAGTTGGACAAATTAAGGCTTCATTTTAAATCTAAATAGATTAAATAAAAGTAACTTACATATGGGTTTACTATAAGAAGAACTATAAGAAGAACTTTAACATAGATTCACTAAAAAATTTAACTTACAAATAATTCACACAAACAGAAAATATTTTTCACACATTAGATATTATGTATATATTTGCTCCCCCAATACTGCACATTATGCTTTCTTATATTTGTTTTATCTTGCGTGTCTTCTTAGAGCTTTATTTATTTGCTACTTATGTCATAATTATTTCTTATGTGTGTACAATCACTATTTAAATCACAGCATGTCATTTGGTCCCAACAATTTATTTAATTAATTTTTAAATCGCATTGTATGATTAGACGAATTTTTATAGTTATTAATTCAAAATTTGGTACTCATTCACACCACTCAATGAAATTTTGGAGAGACAATGTGCGTGTCTCTCAATTTCGGATCTGGATCTCCTCTTGTACAGGAGGGTTCTGTGCAAGGGGAACCGTCGGATCACGCACACGCACGCACCCACACTCAAAACTTTTTATTATAATTTTCTTTCTTATTTTTGTTTATTTTCTATTAAAATCTATACATGTTAAACTAAAAATGTATAAACATTAGCATGTGCAATCTTTAGATATCGCACAACATTTGCTCCTCTAACATTACAAATTAAACTTGACAAAGTATTGTATGAAAATGGTTCATGATAAATTTTAAAGTATCAAATATTTAATCAGGTGTATCAAAAATCTCATCAGGTGTATCAAAAGTTGAGGTCAATAAAATCTATATATTGACTTCAAGTTTTAATACACCTGATGAATATTTTGATACACTTGACCAGATATTTAATACATTAAGATAATTTCATAATAAATTTATCATGAACTATAGTTGTTCTACTAACTAGTTCTTATTTAAGCATTATTAATGCACTTATATATATATATATATATATATATATATATATCTTACTCTCCTTGATTACATACCTAAACTATTTAAATAAAAAAGTCCTTTGGCTCCACTATTTTTATAATTATTTTCTTAAACACATTAGTTGAATTAATATATGTCCAGAGAATGCAGATGTATTTAAATTCTATCACCTATCCATCTTATGCTCAGAGTTTCATAATATATTTGTGCAATATACAAGGAAAATTAATTTGGTTTAAAAACAACAATATAGTCTATCCATGTGTTGGGTATAAGATGCATTGGGGAAGCGATTATTTATTAAGCTTCAAGATTCTAGGTGTAAAAAGAAAAATAAACAACAATAGTACGTATAAACATTAGATATCAAGTGCATATTGTTTGTTCCAATAATGTTGCACATTATGCTTTCTAATACTACATTTGTTCTACTAGCTTGTGATTCTTAGAGCTTTAAATTTATTTACGTGCTATTTGCTCCTTCCTTCCTTATGTACCTCCACCATTTAAATCATAATATTTTTAGGAGAATTTCAATTTTACTCTTTTTACCAGGTCTGTCCTTGTTCAACAAAACTTTCAATTTTGTCTTAAAAAGATCTTAATACACTTCTTGCCTAATTTTAATTTATAACCGACATTGATTTCTTATCTCTACAACCAAATACATGCAATTGAGACTCTAATTTTCACGGAAAAAAAAGTTCGGTCAATTTATTTTATCCAATTCATCTTCATCCCTGTTTTCAACCATTCACACAAGATCGCACAAAGCCCTCTTAATATGGACTTTACCTATAGTGTACGGGACCGTGAAACTCCCCGAGTCTTTTGATTTTTGTTGTAGCTTCCTTTAAATGATAGTGGTACACTTCTCCGTTAAACTCACTCTCTCGTACTCTTCCATCTTATGCTTAGATGATATCATCTCCTTTAGAAATTTTGCATAATTGGGAATTTGAGTTAGAGCCTCTACAAACACTACAAAAAATGCACGTTTAGCAACCGAAATTAAACACCGCTTTCATATCGGTCGCTAATTATTGATACTAGCGACTGATTTTGACGATTGGTAGAAATCAAACAATAAAAGACTATCTTGACGACTGCTTCAATAAACAATAGCTAATATAGTATATTAGATGGTCACTAATATAGTATATTAGCGACTGAAAAAGAGGTCAACACATTTAAAGTATAGTTTAGTGACCTCCTTTTGCGGTCGTTAAAAAACCGCCTTTGACCCGTTTAATAATAACGATTACGATATTAATGCCCGATTATTTAGCGACCGTCACTATGTGATTAGAGACCGCCTACAGTGGTCTCTAAATTTAAAGTATAGTTTAGTGACTTTCTTAGGTGGTCGCTAAATTTTTCATTCCAATTAATTATTTTTTAATGTATACTTTAGCGACTGCCATAGGCGGTCGCTAAACTTTTTACCCAAATTAACTATTTTTTAAAGTATAGTTTAGCGACCGCCAAAGCTCTAATTATTTTTTTCTTGTTGAATTTTTTTTAATGTTCTAATTTTCTATAATTTTTTTATGTTTTAAATTTTAGGGATTATAGTTTTATAAGTCCAATAAGTTGATATCAATTTGATTTTGGTCTCAATCAATTGCTTATTTTGATTTTGTTCCTACAAATTTAAATATATTTTGAAATTGATCTTATTACCTGTAATAGCAGGTTGCTCAACAGGTCATGCCTATGTGTAATTTTTATTCCTTTTTATATATTTCATAATATATGACATTAATTATTTTTAAGATTGAATATATAAATAAATACAGAATTAAAAAAAAATGTGCTCACTTCTCCCCTGTTCATCCTCTTCTTCCCCACACTCCCATAATTCGAGTTCTTCATCTTCCATATACATTCAACTAATTACTTTTATTCTTAAAGAATCATTCCCCAATAATCAAACTCATCCCCTCAAAACTATCCAAAAACAAATATAAGTAAATCGTCTCAGGAAATTGTTTAATATTAAACCATCAAATTTTGAAGAAGAGTTGCTCAAACAAAAAGGAAAAAATAGACTCATTTTCATCTTAGTTCAATAATAGAAATCGAGTCAAAATTTAAAAAATCGTCATCTTCATCAAAACTCATCTGAATCTTTATAAGAAATGACACACTTCTTCTTCTTCTTTTTTCTCCTTTGGATATGAATGCTCAAATGTCACTTATTAATGCAACTGAAAATTAAATTAATGCCGCTCAAGATATGTGTGCCACCATCTTCCGAGCGCCACTTTCACTTTGTTTTAGATTTGTCCACACTGTCAAGAGAGCTAAATCCAAATTTGTGCAAAGGAGGGTTAGCGACTCGCGGATTGATTTGGTTCATTTAGGGTTCTGCAAATTTAGAAATCAATGGAGGGGTGGTGTTGGGGAAGGAAGATGCCTGGTCACGGATTTTTAATTCTTTTCTTATTTATTTATTTAACATTTTTTTAATTTATTTGAATTTTTAAATTAACTAAATATTTTTCTATAGCTTATTTGTATTATATTTTTTTCTTTGAAACTAGTATATTTATAAATTTCAAAATTTTAAATATACATAGTAAATTTTTTAAAATAATTCTTGATTAATATTTAGATTATTTTATTTATATATTTGAATTATTAAAAATCACATGTTGCCAGTTTAACTTTTAAAACCTGGCCTAATTTTAAAATATTTCGAATTTTTTTAACAAATTTTTCTAATTTGAATTTTTTAAAAATAAATAAGAAATTATTTAAAAAAATATTGCCACTTAGACATTAAGACTCAATTATCAATGCCACTTGTAATAAAAAGTCAAACTATATAATCAACGGTTGTGCAACCTGCTATTACAGGTAATAGGACCAATTTCAAAATATTTTTAAATTTATAGGACCAAAATCAAAATGAGTAATTGATTGGGACCAAAATCAAATTGGTGTCAACTTATTGGACTTATAAAACTATAA